>SDVV010002750.1:0-22423 GCA_016164225.1 Gammarus roeselii
TTATGGCCACACACTCTTTGAGACTCATTCTTGACCACTGTACATGTGTCTAGATTTTGGTTATGTCCAGGATGTGTCTTTGTTCGAGGCTGTTCAGAGACGATGGGTTAACAGATGCGAGGTACGTCTGTGGCATCGTATCATAACTGTGTGTTACCTCTAAATTTGTTATATATCAGTGGTAGATTGCTGAGAAGTGACCTAGTAAAGCATTATAGAGTTTATTTTTATGACACAGTAGGCTTTGATTTGTACTCCCAGAGGCATAGCATCAGTTAGGTCTAGTAATTTATTATTGATTTGAATGGTATGATAGTGAAAATAACATTTATCACATTAACTCAGCGTTAAATGTCAGTTATTTTCGGTATGACTGTTATGTTACTATACGATCTTAGTCATGAACTAGATCACGTCGGATATTGGAGTAGGGTTCATCATCTAGGTACGGTAGGTTACACCGTATATAATAGTTAATCGTTGTTGCTTAGGGTAGAGTAGAGAATCTTATTTAGCTATTGTTTTTTTAGATGTTGGTGTACATTTTGATTTGATATCATAGAAATATATCTGTATTCGATATAAATTTGTCTAATTTCATGGGATGTTGGTTATAAAATACGCTTATTTGGATGTAATGCTTCAAAAATTTGGTGTGTTTCCCCTCTCGACCTTGGATTTGGGTCCAGTTCCATATTGCCTTGGAGAACTATTCTACCGGATCTTTGTTGAGTGTTAGTGTTGAAATTCTTCAATAATTGAATGTACATCTCAATTATGTTATCTAATCTCAGGTCTTTGCTAGATGCTTACTCCCGCAAGTCTTACTTGTATAAAAGTTTGTATTTCGTTTGCAGTTTAGACTCTTAGGAGTTTTTGAATAATTCAGGCTTTTGTTATGAGACATCGTTCCCATTCAGAATATTTGATTTATTCGACCATTCACCAGATCCACTTCAACATATTTCACTGAAGGTCTGTAATGATAGCCATAATCCTAACTCATCCTAACCTAAAATTACCAAGGATTGTATATTTTCCCCATTTCATACTTATGTTAGTTTTTTTTTCATTGATTTAACCTTCATCCTTATCAAATCTATCCACTTGACCCTGTAGTTTTACCAATCTTTAGCAGATTGTGTGCCTACATTTATTTATATATTTTTTCACTTCGCTTATTACAATTCCAGTAATATCGACCAGTCTCGAGTAATGTTAGGTCATCGCTCGTTTGTGGACTGTCGAGTTCAAAGCGTTTATGTAAACTTACCCCATACGACAATGAGTGTTACGAATGTTAAAGCGTTAGCAAGATTTTTGAACGGTTTTACTGCCGGAATATGATTTTTTTTGTAGTGTTGGAAGTTTTTCTCCTACCATTTTCGTCTATTATATCAAATATTAAATAAATCCACTCTAACAATTTTTCATACAAATCTGTATTGTTAGGTCCGCAATCCACAAGATCTAGGATATAAACCATGTCTAAGGTACATAATTAGCGAAATATATATCAATGTACGATAACATAGATCAAATATCGATGAATGTAAAAAGGATTACCATACGATGACAAATACAATATTACCTATGCAACTTGACCTACTCTATCCAATAGTTATGTATTTTAATCAAGTTTTATAGTTATGTATGATATTGAAATGTATGAATCTCTCCACTAGGGCTGTATATTTATCATATCAAAAGCAGTTGAATACATTTTCTCCAATTTGATCCAACAAAAAACCTTCTGCAGATGTTAAGATTCCAGAATTCATCGATAGCTCTGTTACATGTTCGGATGAGACTCAGCTGGTAAAATCTAAGAGAACTAATGCACTTCAATTTGTTACAATTTTAATGTGGATCAGTTATACGCAATGTTAGGTTCAAAGATCTAGTCATTCTAACCAACTTAACCAATAATTATATATTTTCATTCAGTTTTGATGGATATGTGTGATATTTAGTCATTATTTTGTGCGATGTACATATCAAATCCCTCCCACACGGCTCTATTCTACGTAGTTTTTCTTCTAATGTCACACACCAGGTACACGCAATCACGCTTTGTACGCATATGCAGGACCGGGCACGGTATAATGACGTCGTATACAGGAATAGATATCGATACGATGTAGACACACACACATACACACACCCACACACACACACATTTTGATTGTATATACAGGATCGGTTAACATCTGAGGCACTTTACCTCTGATATATGTTCTTTTCCATTAGAACAAAATCCCTTGTTTTTGTTACATGATATTTATTGTGGACCACCTTCACGTCATGATAGGCAAAAAGAACTAAGCATCTTAACCTATCCTATCCGTTTCTAACCAGGAATTATATAGTATCGATCGAGTTTTCGGGCATAAATGTTACTTTTTTATCGATTTATGATATATTCATTTTCATCCTCTACACTTAGCTCTACATTTTGATCTAGCCTATTCACACCCATCAAAACCTAACATAACCTAACTTTATGTATGGTGTTCAGTCATTGCTATATACATATGAAGCCCTCCAAACGACTAAATATCACTTTAACATATATGCTATTTATTTTGTTGTCACTCATCCCATAAGAGTTAGCAGAGAGGACCCATTTTTAATCTTAGATTGTTTGAATGTTACGGGTAATTCATATTATTTTTGATTTTGACACAATTCTACGTCACTTTAACATATTATTCACAACCATCATAACCTGACCTGACCTTACGTACGGTATTCAGTCATTGATATATACATATGAACCCCTCCAGACAACTCTAAATATCACTCTAACATACATGTTATTTATTTCGTTGTCACTCTCGAGTCATATATGTTACCAGAGAATCCCCCATTTTCAAACTTGTATGCATTGAATGCTACAACTATTTCAAATTTGTATTCAGTTTCATACAAACGGACACATAGTCTCACACCATGTTTTTCTTAATTTACTTCAATATTTCCACTTAACTCTACAACCTTTGACAACTTGTTGCTCTGAATTTTCATTTTCTCTTTCTTATAATTTTCTTATCCTTAACGATGACTTCGTTTCAAGATCTGATCGGACGCTGATTTATATCATACCATTCTGTAACACATCTAGATCATTTACCTTGAGCTAGGTTTTCTGGCATCATTTCAAGCCTTGAAACATATTTTTTTCTACTGATTTCGAAGATTCGATGCTACTACCGACTCGCTATGTTCACAATTCATTACTCAACTTCCGAGTTTAGGATAGTATAAACATTTCATTGAGAACATACATAGTTTTTATTTGTATTTATTGGCCTTTGGTTCAATATCATCTACCTGTTTTTTGATATTTAAACAGCATTGTTCGTCACCCAACCGTACTTTTAATCACTATATTTCAGTATACTCTCAGAATCCATCTTATACTCCATCATATCTTTGATGCGGATACCGAAGGCTATTCCGTTCCCGTATGTCAATAAAGGTATTACTTCTTCTTCTTGAACCCTAATTATTCGAATCTTTTCCAATTCAAAATCATTCTGAGATTCATCATTGAGAATTTTGCAAGCGATCCAGTTTCTCTTTTGTTCTTAGGCATAATTTGTTGTCCACTACCTCAGTTTGATTACAATCATAATGAAGATTTTACCCTTGGATCATATAAATTTTCGAGATTTGCTCTTCTTATCCCCTCCCCCCCCCTCCCCCCTCCTAAACTTACTTACATACGAATGTAACGTGTCCACATTAGTTACCCGAAGCAGACTTCCTTTTTCCTGCCCATTTATGAATGATATCTTCCATTTTTTATTCTTGTTTGTCCATTCTGAGATAACTATTATTTTCAACCCTAAACAATATTTATTCGATCCGACTCATATCATCTTCGAAGTTTTCTCCTTCCAGCACTTGTAAACAAAATTCGGTGTCCTGAATGTTCATTTTTGTTTATTCTATGACGAAACGTGTGTCTCCGCTTGATCTCAACGTATCGCTGACTCCATTCTTGATAGCCAGCTAGCTTTTCTAAGTTGATTACATGTGGTTTTTCGCAAAACATTGGGCCTAACATTACTCACCTAGGTCATCAACTGTGTATATGTATAGGGCTGTGTACGTATGTGAATGTGTATATTCAAGTGTATGTACGTGTTACATGAGTTAAAAATATATAACACAAATTTAATATTCAAAATTTCAATAAAATTTCAAATTTTCGAGGGTTGACAGAGCCAAGTCGCTATATTGAAGTGATAACTTGGCTATTTAAGTGAGGTGACATCCCTCGAAAATTTGAAATTTTATTGAAAATTTTGAATATTAAATTTGTGTTGTATATTTTTAACTCATGTAACACGTACATACGCTTGAATATAAACATTCACATACGTACACAGGGTAATATGGAACCGGACCCAAATCCAATGTCGAGAGGGGAAACACACCAAATGTTTGAAGCATTACATCCAAATAAGCGTATTTTATACCCAACATCCCATGAAATTAGGCAAATTTATATCGAATACAGATATATTCCTATAATATCAAATCAAAATGTACACCAACATCTAAAAAAACAATAGCTAAATAAGATACTCTACCCCAAGCAACAACGATTAACTATTATATACGGTGTATCCTACCGTACCCAGATGATGAACCCTACACCAATATCCGACGTGATCTAGTTCATGACTAAGATCGTATACTAACATAACAGCCATACCAAAAATAACTGACATTTAACGCTGAGTTAATGTGAAAAATGTTATTTTATACTATCATACCATTCAAATCTATAATAAATTCCTAGACCTAACTTATGCTATGCCTCTGGGAGTACAAATCAAAGCCTACTGTGTCATAAAAATAAACTATAATGCTTTACTAGGTCACTTCTCAGCAATCTACCACTGATATATAACAAAGTTAGAGGTAACACACAGTCATGATACGATGCCACAGACGTGCCTCGCATCTGTTAACCCATCGTCTCTAAACAGCCTCGAACAAAGACACATCCTGGACATAACCAAAATCTAGACTCATGTACAATGGTCAAGAATGAGTCTCAGAGAGTGTGTGGCCATAAAATGCTGGGCTTCTGTTTACTGATGACTAAAGTAAAATACTACAACGATGAGTAGCGTGTCGCATAACCTCACTAACAAACCCATGAATCTCAAGATCGACGTCTACAAGAACGTACATAGTCCACGTTGAACATGGATGAACTCCAAAATGACAACCAAAGAGTATAAACCACCTCTACACTAGGACCCATCCATCCAGTAAATTATCATCTAAACGATAAACTACACATTTGCAGGGATCAATGACGAAAATTCCACAAAGATGCAGTACGGACTCACACCTCTTAAACATACATCCCTATGATTCTCGCGGAAAAAAACATAACATCAACAACATGTATAAAATAGCTAATAAGGTTCTCTACTCTGCTATAATTCACATAGAAGTTGTACTACCTTATGGTATCCATCCTAATAAATCGGTCCATTTACACAAACAAACATAAACAGAATGAGCTTTTGCCTAGGGGACTCTCTAACTCCTCCTAAATATTGAAGAATGGTCGTACAATAAATATACAATTCCCTAACAGCAAGACCAAGTTTGTAACAAATTGTCTGTTCTATATATATAATGACTACGTCAAAATTGTATCAGGATGAAAGAAGATATATAAAACACTAAAAATTAACAATATGTAACTAAATTAAACCTGAAATAATGTTATTTAATGTAAATACATACGTAATATATCCTAAATTGTATAAATAACCAACAGATTGCATTGAAGATGGAAATTCAACAGAGAACCTACTAGCTGAAAGACCTATACTAAAACTCACGAGATAAAACAAAGCAAGAAGATTAATTCTCTACCATACCCAAAACATACATTAAAACGTGATGAATGAGAATGAACTATCATTTAATCAAACAAACACGAAATGTGAATAAGATACCAAGACATACTGGCGACGTAACTGAAATCTATAGTAAATATGGTATAGTACATACAAAAATCTAATGAAATTAGCCACAACTTCTATCCAAAACAGGGATAAATTAACATCTCCTTAACTAAAGTAACTACGGCTAAATCGTAACAAATGTGTCATATATACATATAAAACTACCACAATGATGCAACAACCGACCCCATTATGCCTGAAATAATGTGGAAGCTGCAATCCTGAAATACCCTAAAATGCCTAAAACTGTATGAGTTAACTGATCGAAATTCCAAAAAAAGCGCAAATTTAACATAAATCAATCGATCATTACTATGTATATATAACATAATATTTTAACTTACAGTAAATCCATATCGTTCAGGTATTTTTGCTATTGGAAAAACGCATCAATGGAACACTGATATAGATGTTTCAAAACTGGATAATGAATATGGGGTAGAAAGAATCTCGTAACGAAGATACAGCATCCTCAGGAAAATATATATACATTAACCGCAAACAACCTGACAAATAATCCTTACTATTTCTATAGATATTATGTACATATGAAATAAATAGATGTGAAACACAGAACCTTGCCTGTAATCCTACCTTTGGGCTGGTACAAACAGAGCCGTTCGCACACTAAGGCTGCAAATTGAGTTATACGACGTGCCTACCACATTAATCCTTTAAAAGAATGTACAGTAATAAATGAACAGAACATACAAAAATATCCCAAGCCCCCACCGCTACGAACCCACCAATCAAGCATCGAACGAGTCATATATACCACAACTAGATATGAATATCAACATATGTCCACAGAAAAAATATATAGAAACAATAAACCAGCCATAAATATATAACGATATATATATATATACTCACAACGGAGCAAACGTGCCACGGAAACAAATTTATAAGACAAGGAACAGGCAAGAGCAAACTCACATTGTTTTCCAGGAGTGCATCCAACTTTCTACCTAAGGGGTTTCTCTACCGCACCAATCCCCCCTCCAGTAAACTTGCTATAACACTATTCATACCAGAATCGAATAAATATATATAACGAACAACAGTTAGTGACCAATTATACTCCACTACAACCATCTAAAGAAGAAAAAACATATATAAATACAATATATATCAAAATACAGTACAAATTAAAATTTTCAAAACATAAACCTTGCCAATGGATTTCCCAACGCTGTCCGTCCATCCGTTCGTTCATTCGTCCGTTCATCCGTTGTTCATCCATCCGTTCATCTGTCCGTTTATCCGTCCGTCTATTCATCCAAATTACTCAAGGCTGCATGCAATACCCCGGTGAAAGGCGAATACCAGAGGTAGTGCGTAAATGGTCTATTTATATAACCTATTAACATATAACATCCGACTGCAGTGTCAGCCTCTGGTGCTGCATGTCGCGAGTTCGAGCCTCGGCAGGGACACGGCGGTCTTGTGGCGGGGAGATTGGGCGCCTCCCCCCTCTGTGTCTGCCTAGCTTAGTCACCCCCCTAACTAGGGGGAAACGGCTGTATGTCTATACATTAACATATAAAAGCCTAATAATATATATAGTCTAGTAACATACCTTATGAATAATCTGAAAGCTGACCATCCATTCATCAGAATGAGTCACCCGTTAGCCGCCTGTCTGACTCCGGCCGTCCCCCTTCCGCTTTGCCCCCCCCCCCTTGTCCGTTAGCTGACTCGGGCACCAAACCAGTTCCGGTACCCTCCGCCCCCTCGCCCCCCGTTTCTGCGCGAACCCCGTACGGGCGCTTGAGTCAAGTTGCAGCATCGCGCCCTACCCCTCCCACCAAAAGTAACTCCATTTATCCCTATCTAATTCCTTCACATTTGCGTCTTGCTCCGGTATACTCTACTTCCGTTGTGGAATGGAGCCTGCGGTCGCCGCACCGGATGTTGTTGACGCCTGCGTGCGTTTCGAGGTAGTCAACGAGGTGTGTGTTGATCATTCTTTCCATCGTTTTTTGATGACGCTGGTAAGGGCAATGGGCGATAGTTGCGTGGGTTGCTATGACATTCGCCGGGCTTGGGTATTGGGAGAATTATGGATTCCCTTCATTGATCAGGAAAGAAAGAGTTTGAATACATTGCGATGAACACTTTTAATAGGTGTTCGCGAGTGCCATCGGGAAGGTGTGTGATCATGTTGACGTGCACCTGGTCCGGCCCGGGTGAAGTTTCACGAGTATGGTCTATATCACACTGTAGTTCGTGGAGGGAGAAAGGCTTATTGAAAAACTCCTCGCTTGTAGACGTGAAGTCTCGTAAGTTTTTTTTCCCCGTTGGAAAGCGGCTGTGTATTTTGTTGAGTGCGATATCTGTCTGGAAGTCTGTGCTAGTTTATCCGCAATCTCCGCGTAGGAGTAAATGACGTCTCCATCTGCGAAAATGTGAATAAGTCTCTCAGGTCTTCCCTGGATAAGTCTGATTTTTTCCCACACTTGGGAGAGGGGAGGGGGGTGTTTTGGTAAATAGTGTTAACGAACTGGGTCCAGCTTTCTCGTTTCTTGTCCACTTGAAGTCTGCGGCATACGGCAGTTTCCTTTTTCCACGCTAGTCGGTTCCTGCGGGACCATGTGTGATGGTAGGCTCTGTTCGTTCTTTCACATCTCTCTTTTGCTTCTTCCACCTCACGGCACCACCATGGTTTCGGAAAAAAAGGACAAAAGTGCATATTAGGGGATGCTTGCCGCAGATGCGGCTTAGAACTTCTCGTATAGTTGGATGACGAGGTCATGTTGCGAAATGTCTTAGGGGATTCCATTCATATCGCTCCACTCGATGTGTGCCGAAAATTCCTCCCAGCTAGCTTTCCGGTAGTTGAATCGGAGTTCTTGTGTAGCAGGATTTCTTGGTTGATTGTTGAGGAGTGATATGACAGGGTTATGGTCACTGTCGTGTGACCAAGGCAGAACTCCCCAAACAAGTTGGGATGCCACTGTGGGCGAGCACATGGATAGGTCGATGTCAGTTTCACTTTGGGGGTTATTCGGGTGGGTTGTTCGTCATTGAGAAGAACCAGGTTGTGAATGAGTAATGTGTTAGTCATTATCACTCCCCTGCGGTCTGTTTTCACGCATCCCCATATTCATAGTAGGTGTTAGTGTCACCAAGGAGGAGTATTGGGGGAGGCAGTTTGTTCAGCATTTCGGCCATTAGTTCTTACGAGAGGAAATAACTTCGTGACTAGTAGGGGTAGCGAGGTACTCTTTGATGAATCATAAGTGCCACTCCGCCGTGAGCAGTCGCATCGGTGTGGCCTTCGCGGCGGTGTATGATATATTGGGGTATTCTGAAGGTGGCAGTCTCTCGGAGTTTTGATCTCTTGGCGGCCTATCACCAAAGGCTTAAGGGTGGTGATCTAGTACAATAACTCGTCTTTGTTTCCAAGTCCCTGTCATTTCTACTGAAGTATTGTGCTGTTGTTTACTATAGAGGTGGTTCACACTCAGATCTCGATGATGAGTAGAGTGGTCGCGTGGTTTGCGAGAGTCTTCGTGGTGTTCGTGCTTATGAGTGTGCCAGGAGTCCTTGATCGAGAGAGCTCGCGGGAGCAGATTACTGGCGCGGGCCATTGCAGTCCACGGATTACTGGCGCAGAGGGCGAGGGTCGCGTCGAGGCTGGTCGAGGTGCGTCCATATCAGTCGAAACATGTTGAGGCGAGTCGAGTTGGTCGCGACGAGCCGAGACTGGCCGAAATGATTCGAGAGCAGAGATGAGCTGAGATGAGGGAACCCAGGGAGCTCGGGGGACCCGGGGGACTTGGGGGACCTTCCGGGATTTGTCGGGCTCTTTTGGGACCCATGACACCTCTGCCACCCCACTCCCACCCCAAAATGCTTGAGTGAAGTTTTGTTATTCCTGTCCACATGATTACTAGCGCAGAGACCTACTCGGTATCTACGTTAAACCTACTCTGTATCTATGTTAAGCCTACTCTGTATCTACGTTAAACCTACTCTGTATCTACGTTAAACCTACTCTGTATCTATGTTTTACAGCGTGGGGAGGGGGAAACAGGGTCCCATGGTTCAGAGGGGCCTCAAACGGGTTCCAAAGTTTCTAAAGGGGTCTCAAAGGGTCACAAAGGTGTCCCAAAGAGCCCAGGAAAGGGTCCAAGTGGGTCCCCCCAAATCCTCCTGATCTTTCAAGTCCCACGGGTTCCCGAAACCCCCGGGACCCTCAAGTCCCTCGGGTCCCGCAAGTACCCCCCACTCTCGGGTCACCTAGTCTCAACCAGCATCGGTTCGTCTCGACTCATCGCCTCGCCGGTCGACTAGTCTCCACTCGCCTCAACCTGCCTCGACTTGCCCCGTCCCTCCACGCACAGTGCCATTCAAGACTTTCCCTCTCCAAGATCAACAGCGACATTAATTCACCTTTTTAGCAATCAGAACGCCTAGCTGTGCTCGGACATTTATTAGGCGCCCAGGAGAGTGCAAATTCTCCCACCGTAGATTGAACTAGACTAACTAAACCACCGCATGGTCCACCTAGAGCCCCTGCGGGCGTCTAACGATACATAATTACATAACTAATCCAAAATTGATCACCATGAAAACTGGGCACATATAAATCTTAGAGCAGCCCACGAAATCAGAAATACTAAAATAATGTGTTAATGATCTATAAACTGAATAATCATCCATCCACCCCAACATTTATCTCGAGTGCGGAGGCGGTCGCTGGCTGAGTGGGGTAGCACTGCTGCTACGGATGAGTGTCGGAGTCTTGTTAAGAGATTGTCTTGACGATGTAGGAGAATCGTCGGAGGGGTTTGGTTGGATTGAAGATTTAACTGCTTCGGCGTGATCAAAGATATTTGAGTTATCGTCTTTCCAGATCTGATTTGATATGAGCCTCATTTTCACAGGAGCCTCAACGTGAGTCACAATAGGCTCCCTGTAGGGCGCGATCCAGACCTGAATGGCGTGTTTCCGTGTGACTCTGAGCTCGTTTTGTATGATTGTTATTTCTTTTTTGTCCATGTATATTTGGCAGTCGCGATCTCCTGCTTCATGTAGGCGTAAGCAGTGGTAGGACTTACGGTGGCGGGCTGTGCAGACTTTTCTGTCGTGCTCGCCAGCGCATCTCTTTCAACGTTGGGGTGTGTACGGCTGGCAGTATTTGATGACGTTGCCGTGTTCAAGACATTTTTTGCACATTGAAGGCCATGTTGCAACTGGGCATGTTTTGTTTCTACCTTGATTCCCCCGGATTACTATGAATTATGCTGTGTCACGTCCTGGGAAGGTAATGGGAAGGTAATTTGATCCAATCGGCTAGACAAACGTTGGTAACTCTGTAATCCTCAGCCAGACCTTCTGAGAGAGCAGTCAGGTCTGTTGTGCGTGTGCACCGGGAAGTGTATATAATTCGTTTGGTATCGTTGAAGGACTGGTGTATTTCAACAGTGACATTGAGTTTGTTAATGTCGGTAATCCTTCGTATAAGTGGAAGTAGAAGGGCAACAAACGAGTGGGAGGAAGAAGAGAGGTAGTAAAAGTGAGTGGATCTATTTTGCATGGCCTTCCACAGAGTCTGTTTTTGGAGAGAATCGTGTCAATTTGAAGTTAAGTGTCTACTCTGATGGCAAAGCATTCGTCGCCGCTGGTGGCGACGCTCAGGACTGGGTGGCCAATGAAAGAGCGTAGCTCTTTTCGCAGAGTGTATGGACAAATATCCGGTCTGTCGTTGGCGTCGAACGTGATCTCCAGGTGCTCTGGAAAGGTAGGACTATTGTTGAACAAGTTGTTTTCATTGAATGGCGTGTATTGCTTCCTCCTTGCAGTCCTTGGAGCTCGATTCGGATTTTGGTGAGGTGAAGAGTTGTCGAAGTTGTCGTCAGACGTAGAGGTGGAGGTACTTGTGTATGTTGCGGGTTCTTTAGTTGGTTTGTTTTTTACTAGTTCGTGGATATGGAGGAAAATGGTCTTGAAGTGACCCTCGAGTCTCGTTAGACGGTCGTCAATTGTGCTAAGTTCTGCGGCGAAAACTTCTGCTTCCTGTTCAGAGAGACCGGTCACTTGGCTCAGCAGATTCAGTATTTCCTGGACGTTCTTGGTCAATTCGTCGATGCGGCTGTCCCTCCGATCGTCGTCCGCCGAGTGGGTGCTGGTCATCGTTGCGAGGCTGATGTTCTTGGCCGTTGGAATCTAGGTCTTCGATGCTCTGGAGGAGATGCTGGTCCCTCTTAAATGGAATTTCTTTCGACTCCCCATCGGCCCCCTGGTTCGCACCAGGGGCCAGGGAGTTAACTTTAGAGGCCTCCTGACCGGCTTTACATAGTTTACTTTAATTTAAATTATTATAAATAATGCAAGCAAACGTGCGGTTTAAGGTCCCAGCATAAACTAGGGACCAGCCTGTACTATGAAGGGTGTTCTCAGTTATTATTTGGCTACATGGGCAGTCGCTGAGAGGTCTACCACAGAAGAAGAGCGCGAAGGAGTGTTGGAGCATTGATTCGACGTTGTTCTGACGATGTGTGGATATCGTCGGAGGAGTTTGGTTGAATTGACGATTTAACTGCTCTGTCATAATCAATGCAATTTGAGTTGTAGTCTTTCCAAATTTGGTTGGATTTCTCCCCCGTAGGGCGCGCTTCCAGATTGATAGCTTGTTTCCGTGTAACTCTGCGCTTGTTTTGTGTGATTGTTATTTCTTTTTGGTCCATGTATACTTGGGAGTCGCTGCGCCTGGCTCAT
Source organism: Gammarus roeselii (assembly GCA_016164225.1). Taxonomy (NCBI): domain Eukaryota; kingdom Metazoa; phylum Arthropoda; class Malacostraca; order Amphipoda; family Gammaridae; genus Gammarus; species Gammarus roeselii. The sequence continues at coordinate 12,729 of SDVV010002750.1, forward strand.
GGAGGCATGAGCAGGGGTAGCATTTAGGTTGGCGGGCTGTGCAGTCTTTATCTTCGTTCTCGCCCGCACACCTCTTCCAGCGTTGGGGTGTATGCGGCTGGCAGTATTTGATGACGTGGTCGTATTAGAGGCATTTTTGCACATTATAGGCTATGTCGCAACTAGGTAGGTTTTGGTTATTCCTTGTTCACCCGGGATTAATATGAATTCCGGTGCTTTGTATCCTGGGAAGGTAATTTGATATACAGTGGAACTTGCGTTATGCAATTTTATCTATATTGCTAGACAGACAACGGTAACTCAGTAATCCTCAGCCAGGCCTTCTGAAAAAGCACCGAGGTTTGTTGTAGCTGTGTAGCGGGAGTTGTTTATAATTCGTTTGGTATCGTTGGAGGACTGATGTATTTGAATTGCAACTTTAGTTTTTCAATGTGGGTTATCTTTCGTTTAGCGTTGCTTTGTTCAGGTTCTACGACGTGAGCCAGATACTTCTTTCCTTATCGTTGGTCTTCTTTCGGTTTTCCTCCTAGTTAATGTAAGAGTGACATTATCATTGTAAAAGGATTTGATGAAAAAGCAGCTTTGCTTGCACCACTACCTTTGAGCGTTATGAGGAAGTGAGTAGGGAATGGTGCCGGTCTTTTCTCCTGGGTAGGAGTGTAAACCTGGCAAGAGCGCATCTAGACCACGACCTCTCGTCGCCCGACCTCGTGGTCTATCTGGTATTGGAGGATCACTCTCTCCATCTCATCCTCCGGACAATTTTTATGTTCGGTAAGGTGGCAGTTTACGTAGCAGTAAAAGCAGTGTGGTTCTTTGGACTGGCACGACTGGTGATCTTCCCGTTTGTCATGGTCGTCATGGGAGCAGTGTGAACATCTCTGCTTACCATTGCAATTCTGCTCCTGTGTCTGTATTTCTGGCATTTATAACCTCGTATCGGACGTCTCTCGAATGTTGTAACCTTGGTTTTGGTGGCGCAGAAAGGAATGTCTAGGTATTAAGGTGGGTTGGGCAGTTGAATTCCAGTTTTAGGGCTGTGGTGCTGTCTCTCATTGGTGTGATTTTTGGTGCGATTTTTGCTTCGACCACGCAATCCTCGCATTGCACTAGTCCGGTGATGTACTCTTCGATATCATCCTTTGGGATATCTTCAACGTAAATCAAACCTGAACTTGTAGAAAAAATCGGGTGTTGTATGATTGTGCATGCTTTTTCACATAGTCTCGTCTTGGAGAGAATCGTGTTACTTAGAAGTTTCGTGTCAACTCTGATGGCAAATTCTCCATCGCCGCTGGTGCGACGCTTAGGACTGGACGGCCAGTGAAGGATCCCAGCTCTTTTTGCCAAGTGTATGAACAAATTTTCATACACATTTTTGGGTGTGGAGAATCGTCGCGGTTGCCATCGGATGTGGAGGTAGAGGCAGGTTCTTTGGTTTGTCGGTTTTAACGAGTTCGTTGACCTGAGCGAGTATAGGTGCGGCATGACACTTTAGTCTCGTTAGACGGTTGACGATTGTGCTAGGTTCTACGGTGGTGTCTTCAGCTCCCCGCTCTGAGAGGCCTGTCGTTTGGTTTAGTAAGTTCATAATATCCTGAATTTTTCTTGTCAACTTCTCGATGCGGTTGTTTTTTCGAGCATCCTCGGCCGAGATTGCGCTGGCAGTCGTGGAGAGGCCGACGTTCTTCGCTGTTGGGATTCTGGTCTTCGTCGCTCCGGAGGGAATGCTGCCCCTCCCTGGGTGGGGCTTTCTTCTTCCCGCTATCGGCCCCTAGTGCACGCTAGGGGCCCGGCGGCTCATTCATGAACGCCTCCTGATCGGCTTTATCGAATCTATAGTTAAATTTACACGACCTTTGAGTAAAATAACGTGCGGCTTAAGGTCCCAGCACAAACTAGGGACCAACCTGTGCTATATTAGGGGTTCTCTCTAACGATATAATAATTCGTCTATCTTGTTTCCAAGTCAATAGCAGTTTTACTGTAGTATTGTGGTGGTGTTTATTTTGGAAGCTGTTCACACTCAGACCTTGATGATCTAGAGTGATCGCGTGGTTTGCAGGAACGTTCTTGCTGTTCGTGTCTTTGAGCTTGCCCAAGAGTCTTCTTAGATCGAGAGTTCTTTTGAGCAACCGCTTTCGGTAGAGTGTTGTCTGCTTGGATTACTGCGGTCGCGTTTGTTATTGCTCTTATGGGAGGACGAGAGTGTCCGTTCCTTGTGTTTACTACTTGAGCAAGCGCGTCGATCTTCCATGCATTTCATTAAAACTGTATGACTGGCTGAGTTGTTGCCAGTGGGAAATTGGGGTCGACTAAAGTACTTTCGCAAAAGAAAATTTGTTCATGGTTAGTCTTTAACCGAAAAAAACAAATAAGATTTTTCCCACGTGGAATTAAACTTTATATGGAAGTTTCTTATGGGTTTAGATCTGGATAACCCATCTTAAAGGATAATATCAAATTATATTTTCATTGAGTTCAGGTATCAAGCGATTATTGATCATTGAAGATTTCACTTAATCTTTAATCATAAACTAATTTTCTTTTGCTACTGTAAATGGTTGATTAGCGATTTCGGGCATAAGTTTTTCGTCGAATGAATTTCAGTGCGTCTTCTCGCAGCCGATAATAGTTTCGCTGACGAGATGTTCTGATGTCGCGCATGCGAACAGAGGGATGGATCCCTTACTTTGGTTTCAGCTGGGTGTGGTCTCTGTTGAGACGGGCCGAAGTTGTTCTACTTTCTGTTCTTGACGAGCTATTGTTTGTGGGCTGTTGTTAATATTTTTGATTTGTGGCTGGCGGGCATCGGGTCTCTCGTGGTCGTCGTCGGTGGTGTCTTTATCTCATCACTTTTTCGTTTTGGTAGACATCAATTCGTGGTCGTCTGAGTAGGCAGCATTCATCGCGGTGTCCTCCTGGGCGCTGGTGGGTTCATGGTTAGGGCCACTCACCTCATTTACGAGGGCGGTTGCTGGGCCCGGTGAAGCAGTGTTACTACTTGGGAGTGGTATGGAGGTCATGTTATTAGGTTGTGTTACCATTGTATAGGTATCTTCTTAGGGGTTGAGTTTACTTGTAGATTCAACTGCTGTGGCATATTTAAAGTAAGTTGGGTTTTTCGCGCCAGATATGAGTCGCTCATTTACGTGTGACTCTGTGTTCGTTTTGCGTGATTGTTGTTGCTTTTTGGTCGGTGTAAATTTGGCAGTCTTGATCGCCTTCTTCATGGAGGCATGAGCAGTGGTAGCACGTAGGTAGGAGGGCTATGCAGTCTTTTTGTCATGGTCGCCGGCGCACTTCTTACAACGTAAAGGTATGTGCGGCTTGCAGCATTTGATAACGGCCACCTTATTAAAGGCCTGTTTTCCACATTGCAGGCCATGTCGCAACTGGGTAAGTTTCAAGTTTTCTTGTTCACCCGGGATTTCTATGAATTCGGGTGGGTCAGCTAGTAAGCTGCAGAACTATCGTTTCGTGATTTGATCCATGTTGCCAGGGAGCCTCCGTTAACTCCGTAATTATTTGCCAAACCTGCTGCAAAAGCGCTCAGGTCTTCTTTTGTGAGGCTGTAGCAGGAAGTGTGTGCATAAAATAGTTTGGTTACGTTGAATTTGATTTGAGCCTCATTTCCACCAGAGCCTCAACGTGAGTCATAATAGGCTCCCCCGTAGGGCTCGATGATCATTGATTCCAGTAGGCTCGCACGTCTAAGTGTGCGAGGAAAAAACAAAACAACGCTTTTTACGTTTGAAAAAAAAGAGAAAATTTCAGCAATGTCAGACACGCTGGTGAGCAAAAGAAAAACGCCTACTAGAAACGGACCTCCGCTTTCAATCCTTTAGAGCTTAAAGAGTAATATGTACGCACCTTAGTGCGTACAGGTAGCATCGTCGAGATTAGTACAAGGTTAGTGGCTACGCGGGCGGGCAAACTCAGCTCCGACAGCAACGCAACCCAATATTTACAGCTACGCGGTTTAGCAGTCTAAATAAAATTTATTCATTTAGGCAAGATAAAGACTCAGATGAAACGAAACGAATCCTCGCCTCTAACCCCTCACAACCTCATGAGTAATAAATCCATACGCCAGTGCGCACAGATAGTATTGTCGAAATTGGTTCAAGGTTCACGGCTACTCGGATAAAGTCAGCTTCGACAGCAACGCAACACGATATTTACAGCTACGCGATCCAGTTGTATTATTACAATATATTTACTCAGGTAAGATAAGACTCAGATGAAACGAAACGAATCTTCGCCTCAAACCCCTCAGAACCTCCAGAGTAATATGTCCCCACGCCAGTGCGCACAGATAGTATCGTCGAAATTGGTACAAGGTTCACGGTTACACGGATAAAGCCAGCTACGACAGCAACGCAACGCAATGTTTGCAGCTACGCGGTCTATTTGATTTTTAGTAAAATTTATTTATTCAGGCAAGATAAAGACTAAGAAAAAACAAATCCTCACCTCCAACCACTCAGAACTATAACAGGCACGCGCGACAGTGCGCACAGACAGCATCGTCGAAATTGGTACAAGGTCTCTGGCTTCACGGATCAGATAGACTCCAACCGCAACGCATCACACGGTTTTATAGCTGTGCAGTCCAGGTCAACCCCAAAAACTGCATATGGTCCGTGCACGCGCGAGCGAGCACAGACTGAAGGAAAAATACAGATTCACAAAATCACAAACAAGAACTCCCGCACAAATACACCAGCGTTATAATATTGTGGATCGTGAAAAAGAAAGTAAGAACAGGTTCGTCATAGGCAGCAAAACTGCTCAGATTATTGATTTCGCACTGATTGTTTAAGGGGATAGAGCGGAAGGGGGCATTGGTCCCTTGGGTCGCAAAAGAGCCAGATGAATCCCGGAGGGTAACCCATGTCCCCCGGGTCTTCCCGAACTCCCCGAGACCCCTTGTCTCAGCTCACCTCGGCTTGTCTCGAATCATTTCGGCCAGTTTCGGCTCGTCGCGACCAACCTTGGGGTGGATGGATGATTATTCATTTTATAGATCATTAACACTTTATTTTTGGTTACGTTGGAGGACGGATGTAATTCGACAATACCTTTGCATATGTCTAGGTGGGTACTTTTTTGAGTCGCATTACTCTGTTCGAGTTTTGCGACGTGGACCAGATACTAGTTTCCTTGTCGGTGGACGAGTTCCGGTTTACTTGTTGTAAACTTCATCGTTACTAGTCGTTAATTAAGACTTTTAGGCGGTGCAAGGAATAAATTAATAGGCGATATATAATTGTTTATTATTTTGAAAAAAATAACAAAAACACATGAGCGGGGGCAGCTAAAAGTCAGAGGTGTAAGATTATTATTGTGTAGCTGTTATGATTTTTGAATAAGTTTACAATTTCACGAACACGGAGGCTTCTAATTGTAAGCGATTAAAATATACAAAAAGAGACTGTGCGTTGTGAATAAGATGTGTACCCTACTCCACTCTGTTCCGACTCACAATTTTACATAAAGGGAGGCACCATGCGCTACTGCGTGAGAAGGGATTTGTCCAATCAGGGAGCAGCCCCACCGTTCGCCAACCTATGAGGGGCGTGTCCCCCCGGTTCCATATCTCTTATTGGCACACCAGAAAATCGGACTCCTAAATTTTTGTAATACGTACAGGGCTATGAAGGCAACAGAAAATGAACACGTGGTCAGCTGCTGCCCTGTACCGGGCACAAAACTGCTGATCTCGTTACAACAGACAGGCACAAATGACCCCCTATTTGACGACGGGTCTTCTACGAGTTACTAAATCCGAGGGCACACATCTGTTTGCTGAAGGAAGCATTTTGGGGGAGGCTAGCCTTATCCAACCGCTCGCACCGTGAGAAACTCAAACTTTGGCTCCATATTATAAGCCTAAAAACTGAAGTTTTGTAACCTACTTCCTAATTGTTGTGAGAGCGAGTTCATCGTAGCGAACGGATTCGTTGAGGGAACAACGTTGCTTGCAACACTGTCTACGAGCGTTGTAAGAAAGTGAGTAGGGAATGATGCTGGTCTTTTCTCTTGTGTAGGAGGGTCAGCTTGGGATGAGAGCATAGAGGCTATAGCCTCTCGTCGCCTGTCCCCGTGGTCGATCTGGTATTGGAGAATTTTTCTTTCTTATCTTGTGTTCTGTTTACTTCGCAGTAAAGGCAGTGAGCTTCTTCGGATCTTCGGATGGGCACGACCGGTCATCGTCAAGCTTGTCATGGTCGTCTCGGGGAGCGTGAGAGCATCTTTGCTTACAGTTACATTTTCCGCTCGTGTGTTCGTGTTCCTGACATTTATAACATCGCATCGGACGTCTGTCAAAGGGAATATTCTTGGTTTTGGTAGCAGAAAAAGGTATGTCTAAGTCGTGGTGGTGTTCCTTTTCGAGGTGATTTATGGTGCGCTTCTTGCTTCGACCACACAGTCTTCGTATTGAACGAGTCCGGTGATGAACTTATCAACCTACTTCTTCGGAAGATCCTCTATGTAAATCAAGCCTGAACTAGCTGAGAAAGTCGGGTGTGGAATTGGTGTGCATGACTTTGGATCTATTCTGGCCTTAAAGGGTCTAGTGTCGTTTTGAAGTTTCGTATCCACTCTAATGGTGGATTCGAAACTTCAAAGCGTAGCCGCTGGAGGTGATGCTTAAAATGGGGTCGAAGAACTTACTAGTGTTAATGGTGGATTGCAGGGTGCGTGTGGCTGGCGTCTTGTCATTCAATTTCATGGATATCTTGTGTGGGGTTGGCGAGTAGCGTGGTTGTGGAGTGTCGTGTCCTGCAACCGAGTTGTATAGAGGAAAGTGGGATTATTTTATTTTTGAACCTTGTTCACAAAGTCTTGAACGCTGTTTCCAGGTGTAGGGTAGGGCGCTGTGTAGAATGGAAAGGGTAAAAAACGTGATAGTCGTGATAACGTGTGGTCCCATGTGTTTGAAGTGTGTGCCATTATAGCCCGTTGCTAAGAAGTATTGGGGCTGGCTGATGGCGGCTATGATCAAGACTGATGTAATGGGAAGGTTGATACTTGGGTCATTCTGTATAGTGTGCCACGGTTTCAGTACCTTCCTATTGTTTGGATGGTATGATAGGTGGCAAGTGTTTGCACAGCGTTTGTTGAGTATGTCTGCTTGTTATTTGTCAGATGATATGATGTGAGCGTTGGGCGATAGGATTGCCTAATACGTGTCTATATTTGTCATGATTTTTTCTTGTTGAGGCTCTTGATCTGTTTCCATAACTTTGATAGTAAGATTCGAAAGTTGGTGTTTGCCAGCACATCCCGTCACAGTTTTGTCTGTTGCTCAGGAATGTCTGCATCCATTTTTATTCGGAAAAAGGGTATTTTCACTTTATATTACCGGTGTTCTTGCATTGAGATTATTTGTGTTCAAGTATGCATATGTGTACATACATCTTTTGCCCCCACGTCTAGAAGAAACAGCTTCATGCATGTACATACATTCGTTGTCCAAGCAGGGACAACGAATAAAAATACGCACAAATACTAGTTCTGGCTATTATAGTTTATTATATTCTCGTTCATGTGATACTAAACTAAAATTATACAGAATGATATCAATTAATCCAAATTAAATGTAAACTAAAGTTTATGATTGGTTTCGGAGTTCACGACAAATAATACTGTAGACAGGTTGATTAAAGGAGTCCATCTTCTCCGCTGTTCTGACGTGTAATGCGATAATACATGTTGACCTAAAACAAGTGCTTACATTTTTATACAATCATTTCCGCAAGCTTAAATCCATTGGAAAAAGTTCTATAAGTAAATTTGATATAACTTGGAAATGAGGCTAAATTCAAATTAAAATCAAAGAAGTAAATTTGTTTTATTCATATCTAAAAAAAGTCCACGATTATTCATTTCCGGAATCGTTGATGTGAGGGGCTCATGATGACGGTATTGTGAAGAGCCTATGGACTAGTAATCGTTGATGTGAGGGGCTCATGATGACGGTATTGTGAAGAGCCTATGGACTAGTAATCGTTGATGCGAGGGGCTCATGATGACGGTATTGTGAAGAGCCTATGGACTAGTAATCGTTGATGTGAGGGGCTCATGATGACTGTATTGTGAAGAGCCTATGGACTAGTAATCGTTGATGTGAGAGGCTCATGATGACGGTATTGTGAAGAGCTATGGACTAGTGCGTTTCAGCTAAACCCTAATAGAGAACTACGTATTGTGTGGGGCTCATGATGACGGTATTGTGAAGAGCCTATGGACTAGTGCGCTTCAGCTAAACCCTAATAGAGAACTACGTATTGCCTGGGAGCTCTAATTGTAGACCCTGCATTCACATTATCTCGCTGTTGTATGAAAGGTGAAACAACTGCTGCACAAATGACTTCTCACACCATACTGATTTTCTTTAAAACTTTCCACTTCCCTTCGTGAACTGGGTGTGGAATACTTTACAGCAATCGGCATACCAGCGTGCCGGCGCCGACTGTGATGCGCTGACCGACCGCTATTTGCTCTACTGAAGAGCCCAGTGGATAACTTAAGTCCTTCAGCTCGGAGGGTCTGGGATTTCGACCGTTTCATGCAAGTGCCGAGAAATCTCATTCCTTATCGCATTTAATCAGCATATCTACAGCGAGTCTACTCTTCTATAGGCACTGCTGCAGTGTTACAATTTCTCTCAAAAGCCTGCCTGGCTTGAAAAAAATTCATTTCTCGTCGTAACATTTCGGAGCCTACCGTTCTAATTCTAACGGTCCAAAGTTATTACAATAGTACTGCTGGGCTCCATCATCAGAATAGAGAAACGAATTAAATACCGACGCTTACACTAACCGTTGTATCTGAAAACCTCATGGATTTTATCCCGCATGTATTGAGTTGGCCTCAACTAAAATTTCTCGAAATCGGATCCATCATCGCTTGAAAATGAAGTTGGCAAATCGTTTTCGACCTGCGCAAGAGACGATTGAATAATGACGTTACAACTGACCATTACAATTTAAAAGTTCTATAGGTATACATTTTTTGAAGACAACTGCTTCAGGATATTTGCAATGTGTAGTTTGAGATCATCTAAGTAACACGTACTGCGTGAGCGGATGGGTAGAGGTTTCGAGCTCTGGTCAGAGGGCGAGTAAGGAGGCCGCCACCGCCCGGACGGGGGAGTCTGCATTAACTTCGCGTTGGGTCTCCGGTGGAACATGAAAGCAAATAATTAATAAATAAATAAATAAATTGGAAGGGTTGGTCAGAGGGAAGGTTGATCAGAGGGAGGGTGGTTACGAGGGAGGGTGGTTGAACCACCCAAAAGAAGGGTGGTTCAAAAGGAGGGTGGTTCAAGAGGAGGGTGGTTCAGAGGGAGGGTGGTTCAGAGGGAGGGTGGTTAAGAGAAGGGTGGTTCAGAGGAAAGGGGTTCAAAAGGAGGGGAAAAGGAGGGTTGTTCGGTTACGAGGGAGGGTGGTTACGAGAGAGGGTGGTTACGAGGGAGGGTGGTTACGAGGGAGGGTGGTTACGAGGGAGGGTGGTAACGAGGGAGGGTGGCTACGAGGGAGGGTGGTAACGAGGGAGGGTGGTTCAAAAATAGGGTGGTTCAGAGGAAGGGTGGTTCAAAATTAGGGTGGTTCAGAGGAAGGGTGGTTCAAAATTAGGGTGGTTCAGAGGAAGGGTGGGTCAAAAATAGGGTGGTTCAAAAAAAA
>SDVV010002751.1:0-22422 GCA_016164225.1 Gammarus roeselii
TATATTGATTGATTTTATGTTATGTCGATATTTCAAACACTTTGATCGCCGTGCCTATAAACATGCATTTGAACACCGTTAACAAATAATGGACGTGAGTAATCTCAGATTAATCTAAAAAAAATCTTCACAACTTTTTGGAAACACATTGCTTAGTTCAACGAAAATTACACAAGCTATGCATGGCAATTTCGGTTAAACTTTTGTTTGTAATAGAAAACTTCTTGTTAAAGAGCAGAAAAAAACTAATCTCCTGGATGTAGACTGGGCAATCGATCAACTTTCATAAGAGGCTGCCGAGCTAATTCAACCAATTACACAAAGTTGTTTGACAAACAGGGCTATCATGCGGAGCGTAGAAGGAGCAGAAAAGCGTCCATGTAAATCATAACAGGTTTTCTTCGATTCAATCTCAGGCTTTCCAAGGAGCACCCTACTTCAAAGGGCAAACGAGTAGCGGTGACAATGGAGGGTGAGATATGAGGCCTTCGTAAAGTGGCGAAGGAAGGACTGAGATACAGGGCTGGGGGGGGGTGGGGGAAATAAAGAAGAAGAAATGGATTGTAGATCAGCCCGAGTGATTTAGTTCGGCAATGTCATGCGTTCGCAATGATTCCACGCACGCAATCGCTCATCGCCACAAATAGTAAAATCTACAGTGATTCGTTATTCAATGAACTTTTCCCGGGTTGAAATGGGTGAAGATGGTTTTGGGTAAGTTATTAAAGTGTTTCGGAAGTATCCAATGAAATTTCAAAAATATTTTCGCCCTAATTATATTGTGTTCAACGCTTCGGCTCAAACAATCCATCACATTAAAAATTCGTAATTTCTTACAATATACTCTGTAACTACTAATTCTTTGTTATATAAGAATATCTTCGTAGTAGCATCAAAATAGGGTTTGAGTACAAGCCACAAACGTTTTATTCGTGAAATAAATCTATAACCTCCTTCAGTAAAATACTTTGAAAACACCAAAACCGGCACATGAAGTTGTTGGAGAATCATATTTGATCGTGACAACAATCATAGCAAATACTTCCAACGAAATAGTTATGGTGTGAGATGTGCCCGATTGATTGATATCAGCTTCAAACGCCGGAAAAAGCATCGGTATGTTTCCGATAAGGAACAATACGCAGTTATTGCTCTGATGACAAAAAGGTAGCAGGCTTATCCATGTTCGGATCGCTGGTTGAGTGGTTGAACGAGTGCAGGTGAACGACCGAATAAGAGACTGCTACTGCAGTAGCCTAACATCATTACGAGGTATTATTTGCGATTTAACACGCTATGCAAAAACTTCACTCTAAGGATTCATTGCCATTTAATGCGCTTTTATCTACCATTAATCGCGGTATTCATCACCATTTATCACATATTGGCCTGGAACTTTCCGTGGTATTCATCGCCATTTATCACATATTAGCCTGGAACTTTCCGTGGTATTCATCGCCATTTCACAAGATTTGATTCTAAATCTCTCTGTTCACTTCATTGCCATTTAATGCGCTTTGGTCGAACATCTTTCCGGAGAATTCATTCTCATTCAACGCGCTTTGGTCTAACATTTCTCAGCGTTATTAATTGGAATTTGACGCACATTGGTCTACATTGTTCTGCGGCATTCAACGATATTTGACACGCGTTGGTGTAACATATTGCCGTGGTATGTTTGCCTTTTACCATTCACTTTGGACTGTCATTTTCCTGTAGAAAACCATGCCATTTAATAATTTTTTGACCAACGGCATTCCGTGATATTCACTGGCCTTTAACACACTTGGGTCGACCATATTTCCGTGCTGCTCATTATCATTTACCAGGCTTTGGTGTTTAAATCACTCACCAGGCTTCAGTCATCTTGGCATAGTATCATTGCCCGCGCAGCATTTGTGTCCGAGAAGTAAAGAAAAACTTGATTTATTATACACATATATGCTACCAAACAGGCACGTTGGTGCTCTGTCGAATGAGCAGGAATGTTTCGTTTGGCAATTACGGACGTTTAAATGAATATCATTTCCACGGCGTAAAACTCAGTCCAGTTACGACAGCAGTTCGGAAGATGACATGTTTATACGGCTCTGGTACGGTTATCCTATAGAATGTAGTACCTTCTAATAGCTTACATGAACGATGAAACAAGGAAGTTACATGGAGCTCATTTATAACACAGAATGGTTACAATATCCCTCAATAATCTGATGGTCATCTAAAACGCAACATAAGAGGAAAAAATAAGAGGAAAAAAGTTGTTCTAGATAACACGAATGTTCCTGAGTTCCCTCCGGCCATATATTTTGCAGTCATGTACAGTTATGAATAAATCGTTTAAAATGATCTCGTTCCGTTGTCACCATCATCATATGAATGATTAATGGAATCAGATTGCTTTTATAGGTGCATCCTCAATACGGGTCTCACTACTTTGAGATTTGAGCTAAAACGTTCGAATCGACGTTTGTCGTGGTGGGAAAAAGTATCGAGTTCTTCGTTTGAGTTATTCAGTGAAACACTTTTAGGGCAGTTCGAATATAATATAGTGTTTATTGTATCCGACCAAAATGAAACGAAGGTGAAAGAATACCATGAATGTTGGGCCTTCTTGGGTCTGAAGAAGTCGTACGGTAAGGTCAACTCAGCAGGGAAGCATTTTGAAGTGCACATCTGTGGTAAGAAGTGGGTGGAAATTTGTTTAGGCCATCGCAAAGTATGTATGATGCAGTGGAACATTTGTTACAGTAGGAAGCGGGGTGAACGCATGTTTCCAGCATAAATGGGCCTAAGCAAATGTTGTTGTCAAATTTCTACATGGATGTAGGGGTAAAGGAGGTGAGCGCGAGTTTGTAGGGTCGATGATTAGAGTTCTTATTTTATAATGATTTGAGTTGGCAGTTTAGTTCTAAGTTCTTCTCGGATGATAAGGCACTGGTGACAGATTCGGTGGAGAAGGTATGATAGGGTCGAAGTGTGACAGTGTTTAATAAGAGAAAGTTGCGGGTTTATGTGGTTTGACGTTAAATAACGAGAGAATCGAAAAATGACTATGCGAATGGAATCAGTGTCGGCCTAAATAGAGGGTTATTGGTTGAAGTTAAATGTTTTAGCTACCAAAGCACTCATTTGGAGAAATTTGGACCAGTGGAAACAGGTGAAATCCAGAGTGAACAAATGCTGTACAGTTTTGAATCCCTGAAGAGTGAATTGAACCTTGAACTTTGGGCATCGAAGCCAAGCGAGGGGTGTACAATGAGGAAGTGGTCCCCAACAGTGCTCCACGAGGCTGAGACGTGACAGCACGAGGAGAAGAAATAAGAAGGTTCAATGTTTTCGAGACGAAATATTAGTACACTATGACAAGAATGACTCTAAGGGATAGGATCAATGATGTTGTCTGAATCGAAACTACGAATGATGAAGAAATTGAAGGAGACAGTTTATTCGCGTGCTCTGTGGAGGTTCGGACACGTGTTCATGATTGGTGAAAAGGGTGATTGAAACGGTGCTGAGGAGTTTGGCCTAGCGCCAGAAAAAAGTTTTGGTGAAAGGATGAGGTTTAGCAAGCTTTAAGGAGAAGAGGCATCAGTGTGGAGGTAGCGAGAGAGCGCCCAGTGAATGTAGAGAGAGAACCTTGGGGTCTTGATAAGATACTGGCTGATAATTATGCCGCAGCAGGGGTGAACCACTGACAGTTGCAGAATCCTCCAGCCGACCCGATGTGCAAGTGGATAAAAGGAGTGCAAGGTAAGTCTTGCCGTCGGCCACCCCACTTCAGAGGGATTCGACTCTGAGTCGGTATTTGTATCTGTTCCAATAATACCCGACCATTTCATCATGTATACCATTTCAATTCGATCATTCCGGTCATGTCAGGAATAACAGTAGTTAACAACTGTTATTCCCGACGTCACCGGAATGTCCGAATGCATCGACGACACTTCAGAAATTATACATTATCAAGCCTACGGTTGTTCGCCAGTAGTAGAATGTTAGCGGCTTGTACAAAGCTCTTAAATAAGCTCTTAAAACCAACTTTATTATTCAGCATTCATCCCTAGGACAGAGCAACATGACAATGATAAGTTTTAATAATTCATTGATCAGACACCTGATATTGTACATCAATCACGATGTTTTCAAGTCAAAATTGAGGGGATGCATTTGTAAATGAAGTCCCCTGCCACTAGTTTAAAAGTACCCCCGAGCAACAAGGACTTACCGTCAATCCTTCATCAGTATTAAGGCCCAGCAACTGGGTCAGCTGCTTGGTCACAATTCGTTCCGAACATAATCCAGACAGATTGCTTGCCTCTGGGTCAATTATTTTGGAGAAAAAAATCCAACGAAGCAATAATTGTAATGGTTAATTAATGGGAAACAATAAATAATAATGATCTTGGAACACATTGCATGGCAATGCTGCATTGTACGCGATGATTAACACATTTGTTTAGACGAATATTCTATGAAAGAATCACCCGTTTCAGGTAATTTGTGTAAGTGTCATTAGTTGAATAATCCGTGTTTATTTTTCTCAACATATTCAAGTAAATCGACGTTGTTGAATCCTCTACATCGAAAGTTAGGTGATTACCTGACTAATTCATTCCATGTAGTAACATACTGAATTCCTAATTGATTCTGAGCATGCGACAAAGAACGTTTACTTAATTCTGGCCACAAATACGTCAATGATTTGAGGCACTCGGGGGTGAATGGGTGCACTGAAACCGATCAGCAAATCAAAACAATGAACATTATTTTCAGCTCTACATCTGACTATAATATAGAGGCAATTGTCTGAGATTGGCTGCATTAAAACATAGTTGCGAATCATCGACACCAATTACAAAACCATCCGCCAACTCGACGTGTCTTCAAATGCCCCAAATGATTGTTTTAATTTCCTGTATGAATCGTAATTCTTATTGGAATTTAGGACTCCAATTAAATTGTGTTGAGAGAAAGCCTCTCCTCTCTCGGTCGGGCTGTGCGAAGATGCGTCTACGGCGAGGCTGAAAAGGAGTTCCTTTCTTGTTGAGGAAGCGCAAAAGTCTGACAATAAGTATTGATACCGGTAGACATTTGTAAATGGTTTATGTTGAACAAATTGTCTGAAATTTCAAACCATCTTGAACCGAAAATCAATCAGCTGTGACATGAAACAATCATATTTCCCATATATTTTTATCAGATTTAAACAAAAATACTGTGATTTGTTTGCTACACAGTGCATTATATTAGAAATAAATATCGAATTTATCTGCAAAGTATGGACCGGATACACCCGCACGCAAAAAAAAAGGTTCTTTGTTGCTGATGGACTAAGTATCTAAGGGAATTGTCTTAACAAACACTCGACCGTCATTGTTATCAAACCATCTGTGGCAGAAGCACCAGTAACGGCACGTTTCTTGGGTACACAAACTGGTAAGACGCTATTCGGGACGCAAACAGTTTTGATGTGGTGAGAGCTTCTGGAGAGGCAATGGAGACCGAGCTCAGACAAAACTATGATCTGGAATAATATGAAAGGTTCACAAGAGATTAATGGTTCATGATTGAACTAGTGTTTAGTTGAAGCCTTGAGATCTGCAAACACATTTTCTGGATTAGATAATATAACAGATCTCGGGATTACTATTATGAACGAAGTCAGCAACTTTCCAAATGACATGAGAGTCAAAGGAATACGACATATTACATGCAAGACAATCAATGGAATGCGGAGAAGTAAATGTAGCTCAATAAATTATAATTGTTTTCCGAAATATCAATGATTCTGTAACAATTTATATAAGTAACAGATCTTAAAACATGATATGCAGTCTGGATTGTATTCCTAGGCATTCATCTTCTGGAGTTCATAAGTGATACATATATATAACAAACTCTCTGTCAAAAAGCCACGTAGATGGATAATTGACACAATTTTATTTGAAATAAATGTTCACTATTAGAATCCGCATGTGCTCGCAAATGGTGCCCACCGTTTACCATATCCTAGTATCAGAAATCCGTACCCTAGATACGATGACCCTGGAGAGCATTCACGAATATTCATTAGACTCTTCCTTGATGACACTGTCCTGATGTGCTACCCTGCTTATGCCATCTAGTTGACAAACGGGATGGCTGTGGGTGGGGTGACCGGCCATCATAAAGCGGTAGGAGTAAACCAGTCACACTGTCTATCCCTGCTGCTGACACCGTCCTCGGACCACACTCACGACAAATAGTGTGTATTGCGGGGTGTTCCGGACGAAAACTCTAACGTAAAAGGGCTAAGTTGTGTAATGTGAGTGAATGAGAAGAGTGTGAGATGTGCCTACTAGGCTACTACGCTACTCAGCTATTCAGCAACTCATCTTCACAGCTACTAAGCTACTCAGCTACTATGCTACTTATTCACTAAACTACTCAGCTACTTATATAATCAGCTAAAAAGCTACATCAACTACTCAGCTTGTCAGCTACTAAGCTACTCAGCTACTCAGCTACTCAACTATTCAGCAACTCAGCTCCTAAAGTTCTTATACTTCCGGAAAACTATAAGATCTTTAGACAACTTTAGACAAAAAAATAGATTTACTCGCTGCCTCAAAACGCTAATTAGGCCATTTCTTACCGCGAGGGACATAATAATGCATCTGAGGTGTGCCGAATTGCACAACACAACAAAATTGCGGCATTTTTTAATGTTTTTGCGACGACGAAAATGTGGCTAATGAGAGACGAGTTTCAAAGCCTTTCTTAATAAGGCGACTGATCGCAGTATTATTTATATTTGGACCTAATAAAAAAATGGAATAAACGAGCTATAAGAAATTCCTGAACATCGAAACAAGTTAGATAAAAGTGATATAAATTAATTGATATTAGCAGTAGGTATCCGCTACTGTTACGAGAGCTCGGATTATTTATACCTGCTCTCACACATCATGAGACATCGATTTGAGCAGATTTTGCCATACGAGAAACCGTTCATCGAATTTTTCGGACTCAGATATTCAGAATCAAATTTGAATTCATGTTACATATATCTTATTAAAAAATAAACTACGATATTGAATAGCCTCTCTATTTAAACTGATATCATACTTGACTAAAGTTACACAGATATATAAAAAAATCCTTTCCGGTGTATTTCAAAGTCAAAATCAATCAGAGGGTTGCAAAAACAAGGCGTTCAAAGTCATTTTTCCCACATCCTCAGTCTTCCAAACCTTGTTACATTTTTTGCTTAGATTCACTTGGAGATACGAATTAAGATATCATCGGGGCTGACTTCTTGGTACTGACTCTGTGTCATTCCAAATAGCACCATCCTAATCGTGACACCATCTTATTCAGTGCCTCTCTATGCGTTCTACAAAGACTCCTTCCTAGGGCCGCCGACTTCTTCCTGACACAATGTCCTCGCCAGGGTCTTTTTGGTCCACTGAATTTTGTCCCTCGCATTGGGCCTCGGAAATTCACCTAGTGTAAGCTCTTTCTTCAATCGTAGTCCTTTAAACAAACTCGATAATTCAAAGAAAGAAAGAAAAATCACTGGTTTCGGCAGAGAATATACGTGATCTTTTCTGAGATTGGAGATAAAACATTCGACAAGAAATTCAGGTGATTTACGAACAGAGATTCACCGAGGACTGGGTAACTCTGACTATTTGTTATGAATCCGCCAACATTTTGAAAAGGTTCGTAGGTGAATGTTTTATTTTGGTACGAGTAAAATCTCTCATTGGATGTCGCGGAAAAAAGGACAAGTTCACAGCGAAAACTCTCTTAAGGAGCGGTCGAAATAACTACCCACCAAATCTGGAACACGTTTTTTTTTATATATCTTCGTTTCAAGAAAAGAGTTATTACTGGCAGTGTTTCCATTTCCATAATATCCAAAGTATCAGATAAAACAATCAGGAATGTGAACGAAGCAGTTTATTATAAAATCTTCTCGTCACCCTGTTTACTCGTTGAAGTTCTTCTTAAATTCGGTGGTATTCAGCCACATTGAGAGGAAATTATTAAAACTTCATGATCTTGAAATGGTCTGTATTTCATCTAAAATCTCTCCAGCCCAGAATTGTTCATATTTTTTAGCTCGGACTTTGTTTCAAAATAACAATAGACAGTACCATGATGATGCATTACATGGTTAACGTGAGACAACCTCACTTTGAACTGATGAGCGTCGTAGTATTATATTATCAACACATTATTCAACGCTAACCGGTTGCGTCCCCCGAGGGGAGAGAAACTTGTCTCCTATGTTGAAAAAAGGAGATCTGAATAATTTATTGCACGGACGAGCTTATTACCATATACAATTTATTCGTTGTATGAGGCGAACGCCTAATCAGAACTAAACGCATTCTACGATAATCGATCCTTCAATAGTTCTAGAATGACGCAGTACATTTCAATATGATACTTGGCAAGGGAATATGGCTCGCAGATTTATATAAATATATTTTCTCAACGCGTAGCATACCATTACCGCATGATAAATATCAACAGATATCAACATTTATATTTAGATTTACGTGCATTATCAAAATGTCGTCGGATCATCGGTCTTGGTGCAGCCTTCGTTTGGATTGTGGATCAAGCCATCAGTACTTCATACCGGATTTTTTTTAACAAACATTAAAATCATTAAACGGGTTATGTTGGACTCAGTTCAACCTCAGGGACAAATACTGAGTACGTTTGAATAGACGACTTTTATTACAAAATATGACTTGTAACATGCCATTCTCACTGGATTCCTCCCAAGGGCTTGTGTATTAAACAAAACTTCAACTATCCGGTACTGTGTAGTCCACTCGTATCCTGTTACATCAAATGACGCAGCTGCCGTTATGGGTTACTTCAAGGAGTCTCCAGCTCTTCTGTTCCCGACACTGATCCGAGGGCCAATTGTTCAAATACACAACACCCTGCAGTGTTTTAGCTCACAGAGAAGCGGATCAAAGGATGGCCTTGGGTGCTCTAGCATTGTCGATGTTCCATATGCCATTACATGAGGCGGTCCACAATGGTCCATAACAGTTTTATGGACCTTCTGAGGTCTCTGAATCGAGCAGTCCGTCATGGTGGATGCTGTGAGGATGGTAGAAGTGATGCAAAGGGGTTGGGGGCTTATGATGTCTCTGAGTGGCATGGCCTGCAATGGTAGGAAAACGTGACTGACTGGAAAACAAATTACCTTATTTAAATGTCTGACTTTTTCCCCTATCGACCAGTAGTGATCGATGACGAAAAATAAATGCAGATTTGTCGTTCTATAAAGTGAAAGAGTGATGTCAGTCTTGATCTATTGAATGTGGCTTGGATTTCTGTGCATGGTTAACTGTCATTTGTCGATTTCGAACCAACAAACCAATCATAAAACAGCAATGAGTAGCTTTATTGCGGCACCCACAATAATATAGATCATTCACTGTCGGCTTGCTCGACTGCAGTATAAGGGGAAATATGACGCATAATATTAGAAATTACACTACCACAGTTATATTGACTGTGAAAAAAAAACACGTGGTAGTTCATTTCGCGTTGTAGTAAAAAAGTCAAGGTTCTGCAGTCACCAGAAAAAAATGCTCAACCGATTTGTATGCGTTGAAAATGAATACCATTGCTAACAAAAATACCCACAGATGGCATATTTTGCAGAATTGTTTGTCGTTGGAATTACTGATGTCAATTTGATTTTGTCCGTCGGATGGCACACTCCGTCGGCACGCTCCGTCGGCACACTCCGTCGGGACACTCCGTCGACACACTCCGTTATTTGATATTGGTTCCCTCGAAAAAATATTAGCTGCAACATTTTGTTTGTCTTCGTTGACGAGTTCACGATTATTGTCAGTAATCAGTTACCGTTACAATAAAGGTTTGGAGATGAAACAATTAGCCGAAATGAAAATAGTAAGCTAATGTTACACGTAGTTATAAAACACGTTTCGAGAAAGAAAAACATGAATACTCAGTTGAAAAATGGGGGACAGATTGACACGTCACCTCATAATTTACTGAAACTGCTTTCATAATTTTTATTGTAGCTGTCCGCGGTACTTTCTTGGTACTGTCATGGTACCTTTTCCATCAGTGCTGCACAGTCATTTCTGAGTCCTTCATGTCACTTGGTTGAATCCTCATTGCTCATTTCACTAGTCCCTCGTTGTCTTTTTGTGAGTATTGCACAGCCCTTCGATTCAAACACCACAGTACTTTTCTTAGTAAATCATATTCATTTAGTTAGTTCCCCACAGTCCTTTATTGAGTCCTTCATAACATTGTCATTTAAACGCAACAGTCTTTGCAATATTTTTCTTTAGTACTTACGTGAGTATTCTACTCTCTTTTCATTAGAAATCTAGGGTTATTTTGCTAGTCCTCCAAACTGTTTTTTCAAAGCTCCAGAGTTCTATCATTCACTTATTTCAGCTCTCCCTAGTCCATTCATGAGTCCTGCACAGTTCCTTCATTAATCTTCCGCCGTCAAATCTTGCGTTCCTCGCAGTCCTTTCTTGAATTCTGAATTATTCGTTATTGACAAATTAACTCTTCTTGCTTAACTCTTTGGAAAAACAGTCGTAGTTTGTTCTTTCATTAGTACTTATCTGTTTTTCTAATATTCTTCCACCCCATTCTTCCACCCACTAAGATTTTCCAAAATTCTTTCGTGAGTCCTTCGTAGCCCTTACTATAGTCGTCTAGGTCTTTTTTTATTCTCCACATTCGTTTGTTAGGCCCTGCAGCCACTACTTGAGTCATCCAAAGTGATTTGTTTTACATCCTCCTCAGTTCATGAGTCATTCACGGTTCTATTTGAATCTTCGAAAGTCCATCATCCCTCTACTGTTACGGAGTCCTCCAAGAACTTCTGTTCCCCAGACCAATCTGTTCTGTTACCCAGACCCCAAAGAAGATGATTAATCGGGCACATCTGTAGGAATAGATGAATTGTCGGGGAACATTATGTGTATTCCATCAAAAACTGTCGACTATAGAGCGGCTGATGTACGTTCTTCTTTGTTGCGAATAATTGAAATTATTTGGTCAAACGACGGGCTACTATTCAATTTTACCCATTCTGTTTTTTGTGAAAAGCGATGAGCAAAATTTTGTTTTCTAAAAATGAATGCATTCCATAGCGAAGACATAATTTAAAATACAGTTCCACCAAGATATGAATACAAATAACAAAAATGCCCTTCGTTATGACAGGAGCTCCCTTGTTTTGTTGAGCGACAAAGAACTTTCGGAACCGTACTGCGTGTTAGCAGGGTAGATGTTTTTGTTTCAACAGCGTGAATCTCCGATGCTAGTGCGCAATAGATTTTAGATTACAGATTTGAATCCAGTTTCAACTGGCAATCTATCTATCAACTACATCAATTTTCCTAAACATTTCGTGATTTTCAGCTTGTTACCCATTCATTGAGAGCGATAATATACATGACGACGTCGCTGAAACGAAAGTGGGAAAAGCATTGAGTGTATGAACTAGATTGCAACATATTTTTCAAATGTAGGAACGTTTGCCTTACATCGTGGACGATAGTTTACCAGGTGTTGTGAATTTGTTTTGACCCGGTTCCTTGACTGGTTGCCTGACACTTTATCAAAACACATGGTAAAATAACAAATTGAATATTGGTAACGAGAGTTCATGACTCATTATAACTCCTACGACATTCGATCATTGCAATAGAAAGGGTGCAGGTTGCGCGCTTGAGAGATTAAAAATATATTCATGTGGAAGATTACTTATGAATGGTTTGCCTAAACAAATAAGTCGGAAAAACATGTTTTTTTTTCACATCATTCATGTCCTTGAGCATTGCTTCTGATCAAGGTGTGGGTTGAATTTGAAGCTATGCAGGCCCCACGTAAACTAAAAGACTGATGACACCTGAAAGAATTCCTGAAGTAAATGAGTCAGAATAGAAAATTCTGTGCACTGTTCCACTAACAACGTACTTGATTAACATGTGTGATGTTCATGCCCTTTTTGCTGGTTTATATTCCTCTACAAATGATCGAATTTATAAGTGTTATCAGTTGGGAAATCAAATTTGTATTACTAACTTTGTGCCCAATAAAATGAGGAGTCAGACCCCGATGGAGATAAAAATCGTTAGATGACATTTTTAAACATGTTATTTCTATATCTTGGATTCGAAGTAGAATGATGGGTAGATTGTTATGGACAGTAGAGTGTCTATTAAAGTATCCTATCCTACCAATCTTTTATAAATGATTGTATGATACGAGCCTGGAAGGAATTATTGCAATAAACAGATTTATATACTCGTCAGGAGATCAAAGCCTTCAGTGGCACAAAAGGACGAGCATCGTCATGGCAATACAATCGTTTACCTATTGCTACATCGCAAACCCTGGAGTCCATTTGGTCAAAGGATGGTACGTTAGCACAATTTATTCAGAATTATCTTCATTATGTCGGGTACACAGAACTGTAGCTGCATAATTGGATTTAGAGTTTCCATTCAAGTCGCAGAGATAAATTGAAGGTAGCGGAATACAATCGATCGACAATACACTCGCATGTTAGGGAACTAACCACCATCAGCACGAGTGACGGTCTCTCGTCAGTCACCATCAGCACGAGGGACGGTCTCTCGTCAGTCAGCGGCTCATGTCGCATGTTAGGGAACTAACCACCATCAGCACGAGAGACGGTCTCTCGTCAGTCAGCGGCTCATGTCGCATGTTAGGGAATTAACCACCATCAGCACGAGTGACGGTCTCTCGTCAGTCACCATCAGCACAAGTGACGGTCTCTCGTCAGTCAGCGGCTCATGTCGCATGTTAGGGAACTAACCACCATCAGCACGAGAGACGGTTCGAATCTGTCATAAAGTTAGGAACACATGCCCGTCAAATCAACACTAAATACTGAAAAATACATGGTGAATATATGCAATTTTCGGGATTTCATACTATGTGTGACATGGGCACAATAATAATTGCTTACATACTTTAAGTTCAAACTTCTATTATACTTCACCTATTTATTTACTCTTCCGTTGAAGTCTAATCGAATAATCAATTCCACAACAATTTTCCTCAATCAAATAACAGTTTAGCGCTCTCTAATTTTTGTGGGTCTCCAATTTACGAAGTACATTACAATAAAGTATTGTCGGTCTCTGAGGCCTGTAGCTGTGCTGGGTTATCTAACTTCAGCTAAGGGGAAAACAATGCGCTGGGTCAAAATCGAAAAAAAAAAAAATGCCGAACGTTTGAAAATAAATTCGATGACTTTAACATCCTCTAATCTTGCCCTAATCTGAAAAGCTACATACATGCTGTAAATCTCATTTTGTTGTTGTATAACCAATGATAATATATGTTTTAATATGTAAATAATTAAATGTGTAATTTTTAAGTCTGAGCTCGACGTTAGAAGCATATCATCAGTTTCCGGAGATAAGTTATAAATTTTTATAACAGTTATAAACGTTCCGCGGTTTTGACCGTATTTTGGTCTCTCGCTTCTCCTCACTGCAGTTCGCCTGGAAAGGCGGTATGTTCTAATAGACATAATCAATATAAGTCGAATCTCATCGAGTTGAAGATCTCTATCGAATTTCGTGTCATTTTCAAAGGTATATTTTTTCAGAGAATTTGCCATGTTGTAATCAATCGGAATACAGAAGTGTCTCAGTCTTTCTCTCAATTGCCTGACCAGAGAGTAGCAGAAAGTACTCAAGTTGCCTAGCCCTCGTAGATCAACATTTACAGATACAGAAACAGACACTGGGCCGAATCCCCCAGGAAGGGGGCGGCCGAGAGCAAGGCGCAGGTCACACTCCTCTCATACACTCACTCGCAAACTGACTTAGCATATTTGCTGTGATGGGTCCGAACGAGAAACCCCGCGACACACACACTAGGTCAGGAGTGTGGTTAGAATTCAGTGTCAGCAGCAGAGTCCGAAAGTAAACATGGTAAACCGATGCCGCGTCATAGTGACAGGGTCCCTTCCCCGGCACACGACTGTCCCGTTTCTCGACACTACGCCGAGGGCGGGAAAGCACGTAAGGGCAGCGGCAATTCAATGGTTTACTGACTGTTTTGAGGGTTGGATAGTAAAAAAAAATCTTATGCTTTTATACCCAGGCATGTAAAAAAAAAATCCCCTGTGGCGTGCTGCGTGGCGTCGCAATATTTACTACAATCAGTCATAAGGGTGAGTACTGCAGGAATATAGTTATGATGCTTGATTGTAGAACTCGTAGTCGTAAAGTGAGATTTCTGGTTCAAAAAAATGGCATAGGACTGTAATAGTATGAAATAAATCCTTTATATTATGCTTATAACAGAAAATACAAGCAGCATACATTTCTTTCTAACGATAACGCCCAACTTGCATGGCCATATGCATTCTGAGATTATCACTGGATAATTGGTAATCCGCGGAAATAAAATAAACTAATGAACTATTCATGGTCATGGTCAAAGTGAATTCATCCAATATGGAGGATGAACTTCTAAGGAAATCAATCTAAAATTGATGGATAACAACGCAATTGGAAACAATTTTTAAAAATACCTTAGGTTATGACCATCGCACTATATAGCGCTGGATTATTTTTACACACGATCGCAAACAGAGACCTGATATGCATGTCGAGAGTATACCGATTTAGATATATTATTTGATAAATAATCGGAGGAAGGGAAGGAGGTAGGAAGATGGGTGAGGTAAAAAGAGATACACGCTAATAGACTATCAGTACCATTTTTTTTATTCTCCTCTGCTCAAGAAGCGTTGACACAATAGATTGCCGAATTAAAACAGTTCTTGACAGCAATATTATCTGAACTCACTCACCATTCTTCAATTGTATTTTTTCCAATTGCCAACATTCTTGCATGCGTCTCTCAGGACAAGGCAGAACATTCGCTGAAAGTTTGTTAGTTCCAGGTGAATAGATCTGCGTAGGTCTCAAGAAAGCAGTCGGCACTAACTTTGATAGTCCAACTGCAATTTGATGCTTCCGTTTTCTCTCGTATCACCCAAGTTACACCCCTCTTTATTTTGATATTCGCAGAATGTATGTCATCTTACTATTTGGTTTCATTTCTGAAATCCAGGGCACAAAGTTTGGGTAAAAAAGCTGGGTCCCAAACTCAAGTTTCTACAACTTACAATTTGAAACTATTGTCTATATTGCAGACCTGTCGATTTGATATTTCCCTTCACGTTTTCTTCCCAAAAGTTTGAGCAATATTTTCATCATGCATCGGTCTTTACTTGCTCCATTTATCGAACCTTTTCTCCCTAGGGAAAAAACCCATCTCCGTCTAAATAAGACGCATGGTATTTCTTATAGAAGAAAGTCTCTCGTTAGAAAACATTGGTGGAAAATTCCCGACCCGTGGCTTCGTGCGCTGTTGGCTTCATTTTAGGCAAAGTTTACACTATATGCAAATGAAAGAAAAATATTTTTTAGCAAGAGAAGTTTCTCGCAAAGTGCCATGCGGATGCGTCGCCGAGATGCGCTCCGACAAAACTCAACAAAGAATCAACAGATTCATGTCCGCATAAAATTTACATGGCTTCGAATTATATTTTATTTCACTTCATTCAATGAACCTTTGTTAAAAAGGCAATTATTATTTGAGTAGATGTTACTGGTAACTGCAGCCAATGGGAATAAATATGGGAATTGACGATTCAATCAATCCTGAAACATGTTCATACCGATCATAATGATATTGTTCGAAACTGTTTGAGGTAGTTTTGATTGACCGCGTGTTCCTGTTTTCATGTCCAGTTGATGATTATTCTATGTCAGAACGCTTACTTTTACTCAACGTTCCGTGACAACGCTGTCTCAGCACCGTCTCGTGGACACGCTGAATCAGCTCCATCTGTCTGATGCCCTCTCTCAGCCCCGCCCCGTGACCAAGCTGCATAAGGGTCGCTGCTTTGCTGCACTCACCCAACATCAGCACCGGCACTAGTACAAAGCAAGTTATTAAGCTGGACGATTTATTTTTTGAATTGCGTGCAAAAAAAATGCGTTGATAGGAATCACGTGATTTACTTTGTGCTTTGTCACCTATGGATGAAGCTTCTTAATATGTTGGTGAGGAATCAGTAGAGTCCATTTACAGATACCTAATATGAAGGTAGTTGCCTGCCTGACTCCGTAAAGTGAGGAAGTCGTCCATTTTCTCCCAAATTAGCTTGGAAGATCAGCAATCAAAAACTGTGACAAATTGAAACCTAATTAGGGAATTTCAAGTGCTTCCTGCCAACCAGAGCCTGTGCCTGACCCTTGACCCATGTAAAACTACCTGCTATCTACACAGGAAGTGCATTAGAACTAAATGCCTAGCTTCAAGAAGGGAAGTGACAGGAAGTGATCTAATTGAATTTTCATTAGTTTCATTAGTGCTGCAGAAATTGGGAAAATAGATATCTGTGCAGGTAAAAGGCTGTGAGTAATAATATTCCTGCTATTGTAGAGAGATAGAGATTTGTCTTATTGGTATATATTAGTCTAAATTGTGTCAAAACCCCCAATACCATCATAACAAAATTGCTGGTGATTTGTGCTCGGCCTGTTTCAAAGATCCCAATTTAGCTTTAGGTCCTAGAGGAACTGAAAATGTGTGAAATGTGCCAAACATTTCATTTTCATCTATCATGTGTTGCTAAAGGTGTTAGTTATCCAAAACACAAAGCTTTTATATCACATTGCCCTAATGGCAAAGGCTGCAACGTTGAAGAAAATGAAGATTCGCACTGTGTGAAAGTAAAGAAGGCATCATGGAAGTGTAACGCATAAAAAGGACATGAAAATTTTGATATTGTTTGCTCAGAATGTGATGAATGTTCCTGCAAACCTTGTTCAAAAAGTGTCCGATGCTGGACTGATGTGCTACAGGATGCCGGGGAAATTATTTGAAAGGTTTTGCAGCTGGTGTGCGACCTGTTTCGACGTTATAAATGAAACGGCTGGAGAAGAACATGACCAAATAATTATTGTGCAGAGTCATGCCAAAACTGATAATGATCACTCTACCTCAATGTCCACTGGCAGTCAAGGTATAGAAATGGCTGCTAATGACCATAGCAGTGATATGGTGAGTGACATTGGTGTAGATACAGATGTTACTGGTATGATAAATTCCAGTGAAAATAGCGATAGGGAAATTGAGACTGAAACTGGAGAGCAAATAGAAAATAATTTACCAAAAGGGAAACACGCAAACTTTGCAGAATCTATTTGAAGAGCAAAATCAGGTAGGGAGTGTCAGCGTGTGAGCTTGGGTCAAATAAAAACTGTAATAGTGATCAAAAAATGAACGTGGCACATGAGGGAATAAATAAAAACTTGTACCCACAGTGAAAAGCTTAAAACACTGCACATTCTATTAAAAAAGCAAGTGCAAGTATGGAGTGTCGGGGAATAGATGTGGCTTCACCCACCCAAAGCGTTGCAATAAGTTCTGGCTTTACCCGCCCAAAGCGTTGTAATAAGTTCATGGAATTGGGATGGTATGGTTGCAAAAGTGATGAACTCTGTAAGAAATTCCATCCAAGGGTATGTAATGACTCATATCGTCGTATGAAATGCACCAAAAAAAGGTGTGAGTTGCTGCGTATTAGAAAACCTAGAAAACCACTGCAGCCCCAGCAAGATGTAACTACTGCAGCCAGGAGACAAGGAAATGCCAATCTGAACCACCCACAGTAACACCTAAACATAAAACACGTTGGCCAAAGTGTTAGAGTCAAACAACAGCCTCGATTGCATGACACGCGCTTCCGAAACCGTGCCCAACAGGTTCCTCTCGCGGCGTCAACGGGAGGTCACCCTCGTTACAGTGACCAGTACAGGCCTACTTATGATGGCGGATGCCTTCTTAGTGATGCCCGCGTGAGTCCATCTGTAGCAGAACATGGCCATCACCACTGCAGTGCTGACCATTCACAGATGATTTTTTTTTTTTAGAAACTCTGGAGAGTCTCATACTTTGCCCTTGCAAACCAAAGTTGCCACTTGTGAGAGAGCTGCCAACCCTGAGTCAATAGAGGATGCACTATCTCATAAAACATTCAACCAAAATGAATTGAAAAATTGTCACCTCTTAAATTTACAAGGCCTCCATAATACCAGTCAATGTGGCAAAATAAAGTTTATCCAAGATATTCTATTTGATAGTGATTCACTTTTTGTTAGCTTAACGGAGACACACCAAAATAAAAATGTTAAATCAGCTGAGCTCAATATTGAAAATAACATTTTTTTCAGAAGTGACCGCACAAATAGGGAATGTTGTGGCGTTGGAGTCTATGTGGAAGAGTGTCTTGGAAGCTGCGAAGAGTTGAAGTTCCCAATGATTACTGCGAGTGTCTTGCTGTTAAAGTTGACAAGCTGAAAACCAAAATAATTATACTGTATAGAGCACCAAACTGCGAGTTTTTACATTTTGAAGATGCGCTCGGAATCTTACAGACGTACATGTCGAACATTGATCAGATTAAATTTAAAATTTTCTTGTGTGGTGACTTCAATTTTCCAATCATCAAATGGTTAAATAGTGATCAAGTGGCGGCACCTGATAGCTATTTCGTTGGTAGAGGTAACACCGAAAGCTGCAACAAATCGAGCTGAAACACTGTTCAAATTAGTAGATAGATATTTTCTTACCCAAAATATTGAGATGCAAACACGAAATAACAATAACTTGGATCCAGTGTTTTCCAACTCAGTTGAATATATAAAAACATTAAAACAAATTAAACTGCACTATCAGATCATAATGTGATTGAAATAAGTCTAAATGCTGAACTGCTGAGAAGGAACACAGTAAATTCCATCTTCTCCGTCAACTGAACTTCTTTAGTGCAGATATAACTTGGGTAAATATACACAAATTTCTATCCAATTTCAATTGGGAACAACTCATTGATCAGGCAAACAGTGGGGAGTGATAAAAAAAAATTAAACCCTTTTAGACGCATAAATCAAGAAGAAACAATCATATTGATTGAAAAACAGTTTAAAAGTTCACATGATCAAGAGAGGAGAGAAAATGTAAAGAAAGCTAGTGAAAAAATACCATAATTGCCAAGTGGTTCTTTGCTTTTGCAGCCAAATTTTCAACCTCTAAAACTAAAATTGGCCCATTATTTGTTGAATCCGGTCAACTGGTAGATGGAAACAAAGCGATGAGCGAGTTGTTGAGTAAGAATCACAGACGGGTATTTAGTATAGCAATGCTCACTCATACAAATCCTGAAATTGCCTCCGCATTCACATTGACTGATCTTTACATTGACATCTCTGAAATTACAAAGCTATTGATGACATAGGTAGCAATAGTGCACCCGGACCAGACGACATCCCAGCTGTTCTATTGAAACAATGCAAACAGGTCCTGTCATGACCCCGACAAATGTTGTGGCAGAAGTCTTTGGACACTTCCGATATCCCACAGACCATGAAACATGCAGTCATCTTTCCGCTAGCAAATGGAGGTAGCCTCACAAGCCCATCAAATTACAGACCTATATCTTTGACATCACATGTAGTCAAAATATTTGAATGAGTAATGAATGGACGAATAGTGAATTATTTTGAAACAAATGGTCAACTCCAACCAACATTGTTTCAGAAGTAAGGAAAGCACGATGACCCAACTGCTGGAGCTCTGTGACGAAATAATAAATGCATGTATGATGTATCAAATGTGGATGTAATTTATCTTGATTTTGCCATGGCCTTTGACACAATAGATCACAGTGTACTGCTATCAAAACTATATAACGCCGATATCAAGGGGAATGTTAGAAATGGATCAAAATCGTTCTGAAAGGCAGAACTCAAAATGTGGTAGTGAACGAAGAAACCTCAGCACCAGTGGAAGTCCTTAGTGGGGTCCCACATGACACTGTGCTTTGACCCCTGCTTTTCCTTATATTGGCTAATGATCTGGGCCAACGCTGTCCACATACATCAGTCTCTTTCATCGCAGATAATACCAGAGTACAAGTCATTGTCAACGAAATTAGTGATTAAGAAAAGGTTCAAACTGATCTGAAAAGAAAAATCTTCAAGTGGGCTGGATCCGACATAAGCAGATCTGGGCCAAAGCTGTCCACATACATCAGTCTCTTTCTTTGCAGATGATACCAGAGTACTAGTCATTGTCAACGAATTTAGTGATTTAGAAAAGGTTCCAACTGATCTGAAAAAAATCTTCAAGTGGGCTGGTAAAAAACAAATGCAATTTAACGAATCTAAATTTGAATCACTTAGATTAGGAAAACATTCCGTTCTAAAAACCAAGGCCTCGCATAATTCTAGAAATAACACAGCTGTAGAAGATGTGAAAGCCTGCGTAATCTAGGCGTACCAACGCAAAACAATGCTTCTTTCCATGAACAAATTGCAAAAGTTGAGGCCAGTGGCAGCAGACTGTGTTCCTGGGCCATGAAAACCTTTCTGGCTAGAGATAGAAGGACAATGTTGGCTCTTTGGAAACAACTGATCCAACCAGTAATTGACTATTGCTTTCCTCTCTGGATCCCACATAAGCAGAAAGATATGAATAGACTTGAAGAAGTGCAAAGAAGCTTCACCTCTAATATTACGGAGGTAAAGAAAGACTATTATGACAGATTAAATGCTTTGAGGCTATACTCACTGAAGAAGTGCAAAGAAGCTTCACCTCTAATATTACGGAGGTAAAGAAAGACTATTATGACAGATTAAATGCTTTGAGGCTATACTCACTCCAAAGACGTTTTGAAAGGTTCATGGTCATAAACGTTTGGAAAACTTTGGAAGGCTTCACTGTCAATGTCAACGAAAAAATTGTAACGAAAGTGACGATGAGAAATCAGGCAAGAATTGGCAGAATGTATTGCTTCAAAGTGCCAAAACGGACAGGCGGCAGAACGGTGCAAACAGTTGCATTCAACAGCTTCACGTGCCGGGCACCTCGGTTATTCAACCGAATGCCATTGGAAAAACGTGAGATCAAACGGGTGCCACAACTGTCAGATATAGTCAATATTTTGAGGTTCAAGAACTGACTGGAAAAATAGCTCAGCTGTCAACTGCCTAGAAGGAGGGTCAGCGCTTCTCATGCAACGAAAGGACGTTCCCGGAACAGCTGGCCAACGTGCGCACATTCCTCTAACCGTAAGCCGAGATTAACAAACCCACAACTTTTAGCTGCGTTGGATTAATGCCGGACAAAGATGGCTGAGCTGATGGTTACCCCAATGATGCTGCGGAATGCCGAGAAACAACCTGTTCATTGCCAATAATGGGTTCATAAGACACTTGAAATTATTCCGATTATCTATGTAATAACTTGCCTGGGTTCCAAAACTCAGGTTCATAAAGAGCAAACCAACGAAATATCCGAGAACTGTGAAACTTATTTCTTGTTTATAAATTGTCCCAAAGAATTGCATTCTTTCTAAACGCCATTAGGCAAATTGCAAAGTTTTTCTCTGCTTTGCATAATCCCCGACTTAATGAGGTGACCGCAGGCAGGGGACCCTGGGAAAACCTTGAAGAATCGCTACAAATGAG
The DNA here is from genome assembly GCA_016164225.1 of Gammarus roeselii. NCBI lineage: Eukaryota > Metazoa > Arthropoda > Malacostraca > Amphipoda > Gammaridae > Gammarus > Gammarus roeselii. Next base: position 21,606 of record SDVV010002751.1, read on the forward strand.
GATTTTGGTGGGAAAGATGTGTGAGGCAGATGAGAACACCATGAAGACAGACAACAATTAATGGGTCAGAGAGGCGTCAGGTTGACCTGAGAACACCATGTATACAGGCAACAGAAGAAGGGGGGGGGGGTTCATGGGTCAGTCAACACACCATGTAGACATGTAAAGAATTATTGGGTGCGACTAAAGTAGGTCTAAAAATAATTGTTAAAATAACCAAAACTCGCTCTGAACTCATGGTGTATGATTCATGTCATTATTATTAAAATTGGTCTGGATACGAGAATCATTGAGAATCATTCAATGACGTACACGGATGCAGCTGCCAAAAGTTCGAATCGATTCGTCATATTATGGAGGACATTTACTAACATATTTACACAGCAGGAACGCGATTTTGCTGTCCCTTTCTTAAAGTCGAGAGATTTTCAAATATTCTGACGAACACATTGAGTTCCGTAACGGAATATAGCTACTCAGGCGTATGCTACAACGCATAATTTTTTTTACAAATAACGAATCAAGTAACAAAGTTATCTACGCAAACTATTTAATGATTGTCTTGCAACCCATATAAGAGGTCGACGAGAGAAGTATTTTTCCATTTCAATGTTTTCTGTGGTAATACATTAATAATATAAATAATAATGTAAATGATATTCATAATAAAAACCGTAATTGCAATCATAATCAATAAAAATAATCATTCTAATAATAACGATAATGATCCCTATCATAATCTTAATATTCATATCATAAACACAAATAATAATGTATGTATAGACATACGTATGTATGTATGTATATAAATATATGT
>SDVV010002752.1:0-22419 GCA_016164225.1 Gammarus roeselii
TGCGAGTGACAGGGGTTCAGTCAGAGGTTTTCGATAGAATTAAGTTTTTTTTTTAATATAGTTTTAACGTTTACTTTACAGTAGTTTTTTTTCTGTCCCTCCTCACACACATACTTAGTTTTCGTGATGTTCCATATTTTATCGTTGCGTTGGCGGGTAGCTGGAATTGTGAAAGTTACATAACTCAATTGTGTCTGTAGTCAGCTACTTGAGAGTGAGTAAAAGGGTGGGTGTAAATTACTGGCTTACGCGGTATACCCCATCTGGCTGACCCGAACTCAATAAATAGTGTGTCGTCCCTCTTATTAGTGTGGTAACGTGGAGTAAAGTAGTAAGAAGGGGGACACACACTAGGCCGTCGGTCAATAATAATCAAATCGTGGTTGGCAGTGATTGCCTTTAATAATTATTATGGCTGGGGGTCACACAATCATCACATGATCGCATCATTATATATTCCCTACAATCATCACATACTCGCATAATTATATACTTCCTACAATCATCACATACTCGCATAATTATATACTTCCTACAATCATCACATGATCGCATCATCATATACTCCCTATAATCATCACATGATCGCATCATTATATACTCTCTACAATCATCAGATGATCGCATCATTATATACTCCCTACAATCATCACATGATTGCATCATTATATACTCACTGCAATCATCACATGATCGTATCATTATATACTCCCTACAATCATCACATGATCGCATCGTTATATACTCCCTACAATCATCACATGATCGCATCATTATATATTCCTCACAATCATCACATACTCGCATAATTATAGACTCCCTACAATCATCACACGATCGCATCATCATATATTCCCTACAATCACCAAATGATCGCATCATTATATACTCCCTACAATCACCATATGATCGCATCATTATATACTCCCTACAATCATCACATGATCGCATCATTATATACTCCCTACAATCATCACATGATCGCATCATTATATACTCCCTACAATCATCACATGATCGCATCATTATATACTCCCTACAATCATCACATGATCGCATCATTACATACTCCACACAATCACCATATGATCGCATCATTGTATACTCCCTACAATCACCATATGATCGCATCATTATACACTCCCTACAATCATCACATGATCGCATCATTATATACTCCCTTCAATCATCTCATGATCGCATCATTATATACTCCCTACAATCATCACATGATCGCATCAATACATACTCCCTACAATCATCACATGATCGCATCATTATGTACTCCCTACAATCATCACATGATCGCATCATTATATACTCCCTACAATCACCATATGATCGCATCATTATATACTCCCTACAATCATCACATGATCGCATCATTATATACTCCCTACAATCACCATATGATCGCATCAATATATACTCCCTACAATCATCACATGATCGCAACATTATATACCCCCTACAATCACCATATGATCGCATCGTTATATACTCCTACAATCATCTCATGATCACATCATTATATACTCTCAACAATCATCACATGATCGCATCATTACATACTCCCTACAATCATCACATGATCGCATCATTATATACTTCCTACAATCATCACATGATCGCATCATTTTATACTCCCTACAATCACCATATGATCGCATCATTATATACTCCCTACAATCACCATATGATCGCATCATTATACTCTCCCTACAATCGTCACATGATCGCATCATTATATACTCCCTACAATCATCACATGATCGCATCATTATGTACTTCCTACAATCACCATATGATCGCATCATTATATGCTCCCTACAATCATCACATGATTGCATCATTATATACTCCCTACCATCATCACATGATCGCATCATTATATACTCCCTACAATCATCACATGATCGCATCATTATATACTCCCTACAATCATCACATGATCGCATCATTATGTACTTCCTACAATCACCATATGATCGCATCATTATATACTCCCTACAATCATCACATGATTGCATCATTATATACTCCCTACAATCATCACATGATCGCATCATTATATACTCCCTACAATCATCACATGATCGCATCATCATATACTCTCTACAACCATCCCATGATCGCATCATTATATACTTCCTACAATAATCACATGATCGCATCATTATATAGTCCCTACTATCACCATATGATCGCATCATTATATACTCCCTACAATCACCATATGATCGCATCATTATATACTCCTTACAATCATCACATGATCGCATCATTTCTTGTAATTTACTTCTGTTATGCAATTTACCGAGTCAACTATTTGTGTTGCAACATTTCATCTATAGATGCTTTCATTCTGTACATATATATTTTCTCTCGCCTCACATGCTCAAATTTCCAATTATCTTGCTCATGTAGAAATCCGTTCATTTAGTGTACCCATCGATTATGACGCATTGAAAATTTATTTCCTGTGTGCATATGTTACTATGTCATGCTAACTATGCATTTAGTTTCAAATTAGTGCCATCGTACGCCAAACAATGTGTGAGTAATGTAATAGACAACCTCATGTCGGACATTTTCTGCTCTCAAGCTGAGTAAATGACAGTTGAAACAGTAAATAGTCATGATAGGGGTAAACGTCGGTGATCAGACTTACTCTGCTTGTTTTTCTTGAAATTAATGGTCCAATGTAATGCTTGCATCTGTCTCGACACATTAAAAAGTGGAGGGTAGAGGATGTCCTCCAACAATGTCCGTCGGTTGGTCCTTACTCCTCAACCCTAGTTTCAAGTTAATTTAAAATTTACCTAGGTAGCAAATGTTGTCTTCAGAACAGCTCACGCTGACGAAGACTTGGTACGTATCATTTGTGTGTTCTGACATTACTGTTATTTTGTCAACACGTCATTATAACTGAATAAATTTTAAATCCTTAAATCCTCATTGTATACTCCCTACAATCACCATATTATCGCATAAAAATGATTCTCACTTCAATGTTATTCTTTGCAAATGGCTGAATTGTCACGTTAACGAACTTTATTACTTTCTCGTAGGAATACTCATTTCCCTATCACAAAATTTTTGTTCATACATTCATAGTTTTCTGTCATCATTGCATGCAGGAGTAAAATGAAAGCGTATGATTTTTGTTCATAGAGTGTATTCAATCTTGACACACATTAGTACCCAGGATGAGATGGTTTCGTGCATGATTGAATGATCGTCAGAAGGTCCATCACTTGCACGTGCCTTGCACGTGACATTGGTCTAAAAATATAACATAAAATATCTTCTGATGCTTTTCCTCAACAAAAAAGTAATCCGTCATCAAAATTGAGAAACCTCAAGTCATCTATCATAAGATATTTTAGAATTGCATTTCACTCGCTAGTTTTTTATACCCAAATCCGTCTGTTGACGCCAAGTCCGAACGCTTTTATCATAACTTTTTGTTCAGTGTTTCCAACCGAGAACAATGTCCCAGAAACAGCGTTGTTCTCAGGCCACGTAAATGCTTCCCCTCTGCCCTCCCAAAACAAAGGAAGGCTGCTGCCTTTGTTCCGATGTTCCAAGTCTCAATGCCTGCGCAATAGTAAACTCTGGTTGCTCAGGAAGGGCTGCAAAACCGTTGCAACAGATCGCACCGCAATGCGGTCTCGACTGACAAACTACATACCATGAGTGCCAAGGCATGTTTTCAGCGTTTAAACCGATGAATGCAACAAAAAACGGGTCGCCATCCCTGGCGTTAAATTCTTTTATAGCTAACGTCAGATCAGCCCCTTTCATCTCCGTCAACTGCCCTATCAGCCACAAGTTGTTCCGACTACCTACCTACGGTACCATTTTTTAACAGCGAACATTCATAGCGTTCCTCAGTCACACCAGCAACTGTCATATCTGCCAGTGACATTCTGCCTAAACTCTGTTTTAGCCCACGTCAGAATCAGCCACGAGGCGTACCATTTTACTGGTTATCACTTTAAGGAAACTTTTCCTTCCTAACCTAACCTAACCTAGAGTACTTGTTTCTAACCCGCGGGGCAACGGTACGTATTTCTAACCCGCGGGGCAAACATACGTATTTTTGGGTGCCCAGCGTTCGCGCTAAAATTATTTCCGCACACGCGCACTATCGCTACTTCACTTCACCTCACTGGCATGGCCGGACACTGTCATAACCGCTAAAAAAATCATTTAACCAAAACGATGTTTCAGCCCACACGTATTTTCCGCCACTTCAACATCTGCCACTCTCGTATCTACCACGGTCTCTACACCTAAACAGGCGTACCAACCTACTGGTTATCACTTTAATGAAACTTCAATAAAAAAACGCTAAAAAACGGCATTACGTACCCTAGAAAAATACGTATGTTTGCCCCGCGGGTTACAAATACGTACCTTTGCCCCGCGGGTTAGAAACACGTACCCTAGGTTAAGTTAGGTTGGATAAGAAAAGTTTCATTAAAGTGATAACCAGTAAAATGGTACGCCTCGTGGCTGATTCTGACGTGGGCTGAAACTGAGTTTAGGCAGAATGTCACTGGCAGATATGACGGTGGCTGGTGTGGCTGAGGGATGCTATGAATGTTCGCTGTTGAAAAATGGTACCGTTGGTAGGTAGTCGGAACAACTTGTGGCTGATAAGGCAGTTGGCGGAGATGAAAGGGGCTGATCTGAAGTTAGTTATAAAAGAATTTAGCGCCAGGGATAGCAACCCTAACATAGCACTCTTTTCTGCGCGACAAGATGAACCCTCAGCTTCACCCCATGTTGTGCTGAGGAGGAGCAACAGCATTCGCCACACAAATTCCTCGATCAGACATTTTTCAATATTGAATAGTTAATGGAGCAGGGTGGCTGGTTTTAATCTTTCAGAATCTGCATCCAGAAACGGGAGAATTATCTCAACATTCTAAGACAAGTGTCTTCTAAACGCGACATTCTAAGACATGGCAAAACAAGTAATATAAACCATGTAAACAAGATCTTCATCAATTCGAATTGACATTATTTATATTGATGATGCTTTCATCTCGCGTAAACAGCAGTTAGTCCCTTGGTGGTTTTGCCTAAGTTCGAGTCGAGATGCTATCGATTGTTAAGTGGTTTACCGAGAGACACTCAATGGGCGCAAACGATTGTAATCTTTTCTACATGAGTATTGTAGAATATTATTGTGAAATTTAAGGAAATGGGAATGGTGTATTGCCGTTTAATAATTAACAGAATACATTTGTTATTGACGCTATCATTATTCCATCATACAGCAAGACATGTGGTGAACCTTTTATCAGCCTTATCATAATTGACTGGTGAACATTTCATCAGCCTTATCAAAATTCACAAAGTAGACCTCACACTGTGTTTTCTCTGTTAAAAAAATGTAATTCTGATGGATTCATATTACTCACCGTTTGAAATATTACGTTGAATTGTTTCGATAAAAAAAATGCATTTACAATTTTTTTCATCATCGTTCCTGTTTGTGAGTATACCTGTAAAATATTGATGAACTTCATCATCATAACAGTTTGTGAGTATCCCTGTAAGCGATTGATAAACTACATGATTGTAGCAGTCTGTGAGTATCCCTATAAACGATTGATAAACTACATGATCGTAGCAGTCTGAGTATCTCTGTAAACGATTGATAAACTACATGATCGTAGCAGTCTGTGAGTATCTCTGTAAACGATTGATAAACTACATGATCGTAGCAGTCTGTGAGTATCTCTGTAAACGATTGATAAACTACATGATCGTAGCCGTCTGTGAGTGCCCCTGTAAGCGATTGATAAACTACATGATCGTAACAGTCTGTGAGTGTCCCTGTAAGCGATTGATAAACTACATAATCGTAGCAGTCTGTGAGTGTCCCTGTAAGCGATTGATAAACTACATGATCGTAACAGTCTGTGAGTGTCCCTGTAAGCGATTGATAAACTACATAATCGTAGCAGTCTGTGAGTGTACCTGTAAGCGATTGATAAACTACATGATCGTAGCAGTCTGTGAGTGCCCCTGTAAGCGATTGATAAACTACATGATTGTAGCAGTCTGTGAGTGTCCCTGTAAGCGATTGATAAACTACATGATCGTAGCAGTCTGTGAGTGTCCCGGTAAGCGATTGATACACACCATAATCGGCCCAACATTGTCATTCTGAAATGTGCCATTTTGTCCCGACGACATTTTGTCACGGCCCTCGGAACATTATCTGAAACACATACGAAGCTACTATTGGGGACTTGAAGCAGATAATTTGTCTATAAGATTCTGGATATAAACTTGGACATTGTTTATCCAACATGAACCTACACAGAGAAAAATCAATAGCTAGAATGGATGCCGCAACGCAGTGTTTGTATTATACCTGCTCTACTGCAGCACAAATGTTGTGGCTACCTTTTATCTACAATACATGTACTCGAAATTTGTCAAACCACAGCCAAAGGCTACCACAAGTCTCCTATGTCTGCAATTCCTACAACATTTATTTCATAAATTATCAGGATAACAAATTTAATATTATTAACCAGTGTTTTCAACATCAAATAAGTTTTCGACATTGTCGTTATGCTTTATAAAACGCGTTCCGATACGCAGCTAGGAATTAAATAGAGCGAAAATAACCTTAAATGCTGTTGATGATATCAGGTCTCCCGACAGCCTACCTGAGTCTGCTATTTTCAGTCACCGAGCGGGCTTCTCTTTGATTATTTTATCGAACGCGCACTAGTTGGTTTATTATTTTTTCCTTAATCAATCAGGTATCCTCCACCCTTGAAAGAATTATTCAATTAAGTATTGATATTTGGTGTTTGGTTGGAAATTTTGAACTGGAAAGAACATTTAAGCTTGAAACGGTTAGAGAAAAGATTACGCCAAAAAAGTTAAGCAGAGACGCGACTCAACATTTGAGTCTTAATAAAATGGTCCTATTACCAATGCTAACCTATCTCCGTAACCTAATTCATTCATGTATCTTATTCACTGACTTGTTCGACTGTGTCCACTCAATCATGTTATGCTCGCCATATATCTTCAACAACTTCACGTGTACACATTCTGAGCAGCACAAATCCTGTTTCGCGTACAGAATTCCCGCACACCGGCACACTTGTAACCTGTCCTGAAAACTCCAGCGATCCTTAGATCACATACAATAATCTTTGAAGAAACAACCCAAGACCCATTCACATTACCTGACACAATCACTAGAGGAGTTCGTGCTAAAGCTCGGGAACTTTCCAGATACTTAACTGTAGGCAAGTCTCAGAAGGGTAAGCTCAACCTCATGTGCCCTGGATAACTCTTCTACTTTTATCCACGCGCATTGGTAGGTTGGGAAATAAATTATGACCGGCGGCGATTCGCATGCAGATGGTGGCTTCCCAGCGGAATGTTGTCATAAGAGCGGTTTACAGATCGGTGGCTCAGTGATTCCTTTCGTATGCTAATGGTGATCCCTAGCCACATGTTGCAACACGGGTTCACATACGAGAGGCTCACAGGCTGTCGACGCAGTGATAGCCTCCGCATGCTGATGGTGGCCCCTAGCAGAATGTTGCGCCATGTGGTGAGACAAGAGCTGCTCACAGACCACGGCGCAGTGATAGCCTCCGCACGCTGATGACGGCCCCAAGCAGAATGTTGCGCAACGTGGTGAGACAAGAGCTGCCCACAGACCACGCCGCAGTGATAGCCTCCGCACGCTGATGACGGCCCCAAGCAGAATGTTGCGCCACGTGGTGGGACAAGAGCTGCCCACAGACCACGGCGCAGTGATAGCCTCCGCACGCTGATGACGGCCCTCAGCAGAATGTTGCGCAACGTGGTGGGGCAAGAGCTGCCCACAGACCACGCCGCAGTGATAGCCTCCGCACGCTGATGACAGCCCCTAGCAGAATGTTGCGCCACGTGGTGGGACAAGAGCTGCTCACAGGCCACGACGCAGTGATAGCCTCCGCACGCTGATGACAGCCCCTAGCAGAATGTTGCGCCACGTGGTGGGACAAGAGCTGCTCACAGGCCACGACGCAGTCATAGCCTCCGCACGCTGATGCCGGCCCCTAGCAGAATGTTGCGCAGCGTAGTGGGACAAGAGCTGTTCACAGACCACGCCGCAGTGATAGCCTCCGCACGATGGCCCCTTGTAGAATGTTGCGCCACGTGGTGGGGCAAGAGCTGCTCAGAGTTCACGGCGCAGTGATAGCTTCCGCACGACGGCCCCTTGTAGAATGTTGCGCCACGTGGTGGGACAAGAGCTGCTTACAGTCCACGGCGCAGTGATATCCTCCGCATGCTGATGGTGGCCTCTAGCGGGATGTTGCGAGACATGGTGGGACTAGAGTTTCTAACATGACGGCGGCGCAGTGATAATAGCAAAACTATATGTTAAGTACAAAGTCCTACAGGAATGCGGTATGACTCTCACGTTCAGCGAAAAAGTATTCTATATCATTACATTTCTGAATAACCTAAAATACACTCATCTAACAGCTTCTCACGCTCCCCCAAGTAAACTTAACAACTCATCAACTCCTTCCAAAGCCTCTTCCGATGCCCCGTCAACCTGACACCGCTCCTGCTTCAATCCAAATGCAATGCAAGCTCTTGACTCACGCACCGCAAGTAGGCTTCTGCTGCGGGCCTCCTGTCCCGAATAATTTTGAAAACAACCTTCTACACTGTACCGTGTCTTGGATTCCGCTTCGCATATTTGGCCCTCCCTGGGTGGTTTACTTAAGACTGGATCGAATTCCCGCCTTGGCTGAGCATGGCGGAGCCACGCTCGCTAAGAAATGCCCTCTCCTTAAAAGTCGGCTCTTTTTAAAATTACGGTCTGGAAGGAAGCATTGGGAACTCAAGGCTCTATAATCATTTAGAATTTTATCTGACTCCATGTTGGGATGTGGTCTTGGGGAAGCGCAAGATTCGTGAACGCTGTTGAATTAGGTGTTGAATGAGGACAAAAAAAAGTTTGCTGCTAAATTTACTCTGCAGGAACATGTAATTACCTATGAAAAGATATGTGAATGGATAACTATCGCATCCAAACAAATTGAAGTGCCCGCGGCTAGCCAAGAGTATCATCTGTGACTAGTCATTAGTAGCGTCTGCAACTAGCCAAGAGTAGCGTCTACAACCAGCCATGAGTAGCGTCTGCAACTGGCCAAGAGTAGCGTCTGCAACTAGCCAAGAGTAGAGTCTGCCACTAGTCAAGAGTAGCGTCTGCAACTAGCCAGGAGTATCGTCTGCAACTAGCTAAAAGTAGCGTATGACTCTAGCCAAGAGTAGCGTCTGCAACTAGCCAAGAGTAGCGTCTGCACTAGCCAAGAGTAGCGTCTGCAACTAACCAAGAGTAGCGTCTGCAACTAGCCAGGAGTAGCGTCTGCAACTAGCCAAGAGTAGCGTCTGCAACTAGCCAAGAGTAGCGTCTGCAACTAGCCAAGAGTAGCGTCTGCAACTAGCCGAGAGTAGCGTCTGCAACTAGTCAAGAGTAGTCTGCCACTTGCCAAGAGAAGCGTCTGCAACTAGCCAAGAGTAGCGTCTGAGTGTCCAGCTGAGCAATGTTCCTAGAGCATACGTGCAGTCAAATAGAACTGAACTGACCTCTAGACTGAGATGAAGTTATTTTGCACTTGTAAACTTGATCTTGCATCACTATCCCTGGCGCTAAATTCTTTTATAGCTAACGTCAGATCAGCCCCTTTCATCTCCGCCAATTGCCTCATCAGCCACAAGTTGTTCCGACTACCTACCTACGGTACAATTTTTTAACAGCGAACAATCATAGCGTTCCTCAGTCACACCAGCCACGGTCATATCTGCCACTGACATTCTGCCTAAACTCTGTTTCAGTCGACGTCAGAATCAGCCACCAGTCGTACCATTTTACTGGTTATCACTTTAATGAAACTTTTCCTACCCAGCCTAACCTAACCTAGGGTACGTGTTTCTAACCCGCGGTGCAAAGGTACGTATTTCTAACCCGCGGGGCAAACATACGTATATTTCTAGGGTACGTAATGCCTTTTTTTAACGTTATCTTATTGAAGTTTCATTAAAGTGATAACCAGTAGGTTGGTACGCCTGTTTAGGTGTAGCGACAGTGGCAGATTTGACAGTGGCAGATTTTGAAGTGGCGGAAAATGCATGTGAGCTGAAACATTGTTTAATTCGAAAGCACGTGTGATGAAAGATTTTTAGCGGTTATGACAGTGTGCGGCCATGTCAGTGAGGTGAAGTGAAGTGGCAATAGTGCGCGTGTGCGGAAATAATTTTAGCGCGAACGCTGGGCTCCCCATAGAAACTATCTTGAGAGTGAGCTGTCTTCGAAATGCCCTCCGAGGTCGTGATATTTTCATCATTCAAGAATATTAAATCAACAGGTTCAAATGTAGTCTAATCTTGATCTACAAGATTATATTGTGTTCCGAAATTTAAAAATATATTATTGTTATTAATATTATTATTATTATCAAACTCGATTATTTGGTCATTTTTCGTCGATGCTATTATCACTTCTTTTTGATTGGCTGCTGCATTATAGGAGGGCTGCCACTAATGTAATTTATCTGAAAAAGTTACTACAACTATCAGCGATTCCCATTTCATAGAATTTATAGATGATAATGCCATTTATCGTTAAGCTTTTACGGAATTCAATCTTCGAGTAACCAAGTGATAGAGTCGGTTATGTATGATAAAAAATATAGATTCCGGGTGAGTCCATCGCGAAAAGCCGATTTTGATATCAATTTTGTCATTATCAAGCGATTTACAGAATGACTCATTATTATTAAAATAATGTCTACTAACATTGATGCAGTCTTACAAAGTCATCATCTTCAGCACAGCTTCCATTAGATTAGGTCACGGGACTTTGCTCACGATTGTTATTTTTTGCTGATTTCTAAAAATCTACTTAATAAAATTGAACAAAACTTGGCCTGCTAGTGTCATGTGTGCAATATAAATTGTGATACATTTATGAGACAATTGCTCATCTCGATTTTAAAATAAAGCTTTTTTTGGTTGGAGAGAAAGTGCTATTCCACGATCAGTATTTATCGAAATATGTATAATGTAAACTGATCGAAAATCACTGAATGAAATGGAACAAAAAAAGTTACATATGTATTCCACTGCACAGTGAAAGCAGCGGTAAGTAAATTTTTGTAGCATTCGCTCATCTAGTTTTTGAATTCTAGTGATTATTATTCCGATAAACATTGCTTTTCCACGATCTGGTGACATGATTCTTTACTATGGAAAGCTAGAGAAACCAGGTATTGTTTGTCAATTATACTCGATTTTATTGCACTAAACCTGAATCTGAATGAAGATTTAACCTGGCAGCGCGCTTTGCCAAGATATTTGCTACAAAAGATACTACCCCCTCCCCTCACCTCTCCCTATGGGACTTCATCTAATATTATATCTCGATTCCATGAACCGATTTCCCTCATTGAAACATTAATTCATATGTTTTGTCACACGGTAAACACAATGCCGAGTGACATATGATAATCCGTTCTTGTTCCACAGAGAAAGTGACGATTTGGCACTGATGAAAGGGCTGCCAACCTCTGATTGCGAGCGTATGCTTCTGTGTTTCTGTTGGAGGACAGTAATGAACAATTTAGTCCGGGCGGTGATGAAATAACAGTTTTCGTGTTAAAAGGAAGTTTATAATGAAATAAAACATGTTAATTGAATGATAGCAGTACATTTTATTATGAGATATGACAGCCCTTTGCTTCTGCAGTTCACTTACTTTTGAAAGGAATCCACTAAACATGGTACCAGGCCTGAACAATACCACAAATCAGCGTCTACATTATCGAACAGTCGTCTTTCTTGATTCTACGTTTAATCATAGCCCGTATATTATCAATTGGGCTAATGCCGAGAGAATTCCCAAACCAATCTAGAAGGGTTAGTCCCCGTCCTTCGAAGAAATTGCGAATCTTCCCGGAAGTATGGCGTGAAGTGAGATCCTGCTCGAAAATACAGCCTCCATCCACACACTATTCTTGCATCACAGGAGCAAATGAGCCTCCAGGACACCCTCGTATTGAAATATCTCTGTTGGTCATTACCCATTGGCAGGGGATTTGAATGTTCCTACTGTAGCCCATTACGAGTCGTAGGAGGCGACTATTAGGGACAGGGCGAAGGAGCTCTGGATACTTTCCTCGGTAAATTCCTCCCTCATAGACGGCAAGACGAGCGAGGGGAGGAGAGGATCACTCGTCCTCAAACCCTATTGTTAGGGTCGCTGAATGGGCGTGGAGGTAATGCGGATGTCGCAAAAATGGGAGGTATAGGCAGAGTGTTTGTGAAAAATAAATTTGATGAGTTGGCACGCGTGAGACAAAGTTGAAAGGTCGGGGGCGAATGTCCCCCAGGCTGTTACATCTCAACATGGACGGAGTGGAACGCAAGTGTAAAGGGTGGTGGCTTAGAGCTGTTGGGAACAAATGGGCGGAAATAACAGTTGAATCTGTTACTGTTTGCGGATGATACGGCATTGGATGCAGATTCGGAGGAAAAGTTGTGTTGGCTAATGTCGAACTTTGTCATAGTGATATAGAGGAGGAATCTGTGAGTTAACGTGCAAAGTGAAACAATGAGATGTCCGAGGTATGTCGATGCGAACAGAATAGTGTCCTCTTAAATGGAGAGGTATTTGAAGAAGTTCAATGTTTTAAGTACCCGAGCTCTCCCGTGGATATTACTGAACTAATGGAAACTGTGTTAAAATTGCAAGTGATGGAAGAATATAATGTGTTAGGTGCACTGAAGGATATAATGTGCTGTAGGACGTTGGGTGTGGAAGCAAAGAGAGGGTTGTATGAGGGGGAAGTTGTTCCAACTGTGCTCCCACGGCTGACACTTGGGAAGCAAGAGAGGAACAGAGAAGGAAGCTGAATGTATTCGTGATGAAATGTGTGAGGGCATGGCCGGACTGACGTGAGAAATATTATCAATAACGACGGTGTTCGAATTAGAACGGAGATGGTGAGTAAATTAGACGACATACCAGATTCACGTGTTCTGAGATGATCCGAACACATGGTGAGGATGGAAGATGGGAGATCGGTGAAAAGGGTGATGATGAAGGCGGAGGTGAGTGCAGACTGAAGTTTAATTGAATGGATGGCGTGAAGCAGGAGTTAGAAAGGAGAGGCATACGAGTGGAGGTAGCGAGAGAGCGTACAATGGATAGACGTGAGTGGTGAATAATCGTGATTAAATGTTTTGACGCAGGCTGCATTGATGCTTTTTTCTACCTAGGCCTCAACAATAACAAACCGACCCAAAAGAGTTCACAATTAATTGGTGCAATAAAGTATATATATATATATATCACGAAAACGTCAAAAAATTGTATACTATCCTGACTAAATTGCCAACTCCTGAACTGGCACTATTCTGCACGTGTTTGACGAATTGTCAAAAAACGTGTGTGTGGTACGAAATCAACTCAGTAGTCTACTCTTCAAATAAGTGAGCGTGCTTATGCAAAGGTAAGCCATTATCTTTATCATTATCGTGATCATCTGTTTGACCGAAATAAACAATGTCTGACGTACGTTTTTACAAAGATAAATCGTTAAAAAACGTTATCGTGCACATGCTAAAGGCATGCCTTTGTCATTATCTCATCATCGGTTTGACTGAACAAACAATGTCTAATAAATGGTGTTATAATAGATAAATCTTCTAAAAAACTACCGTGCCTGTGCTGAAAAATGGTATTATCATTATCAATATAATTATTATCTGTTAGAACATATGAACAATGTCGAATGAAAGATTGTATAAAAGACTTCTCTATTAAAAAGTTATCGTACCTCCGTCAGCAGACGTTAGCGTGGAAAATAATCCCGTTCGTGGAATAGCACCTAAAGTCTTGGAATAGCACGATACCAAAAAAAGGCGATCGTGGATTAGCACCTACGTGCATTTCCGATCGTGGAATAGCACCTACGTGCATTTCCGATCGTGGAATAGCACCTACGTGCATTTCCGATCGTGGCATAGCGCACTCGATCTTGGAAAATGAACCAAAGTCACGCGGAGTATCGTGGAAAAGCTAAGCACCACCGAAGCTTTTGATTATTTTTGTTATTATTTGCACCATGGTTAAGGGTCTTACGGAAGAACAACATTGCCAAACTAATTCAAAGTTGCAATTAATTTATCAAAATCTCTCTGTTGTGTTCTGCTTTAAAGTGAAAAGCAACTCTGTGTACGGTCATGTTATTTATCCACGTGCGCATGCGCTGCACATGCGCGCGTAGTCGTGAGAACGACGACTAATTACAGAAACGGCTGTAATATATTTGTAGACGTCCAAATTAATGTTACTTACTCGTTACTCCTACTGACCTGCCTTTCAAAATTGTGATAAATGACCCCAATGATGATATTATGCTGCAAATAGACAATCACTACTTATATCAGCCTACCATCAAAACTATAGGTATTTTCTTCAAAACGGACCATATTAATATAATTTACAAATAAAAATTTGTAAGCTGTTTATCCGAAGAAAAGATATGACGACTTTAAAATGGTCAATAAACCGATGACATCGTAAGTAGGAAAGAATGCTTGCTACCGCACCCCTTGTGTGATGGAAAATGCGACAAATTGTGGCCAAGTGAGGGGGTGTTGATTCCCTCTTCTGTAATTTCCACCCTTAACGGCGGGAAGATGATTGGGGAAAGAGAGGCCCTCAAGTTCCCCGAACCCTATTGTTAGGGTCACCAAATGAGCGAAGTTGTAGTACGGATGAAGCAAATAGGAGAGACTGATGAGATGTTTGTGAGGAGGAAGTTTAAGGTTTGTGTACTGACTGAATCGGAGTGACTATTGTGAGTTTGGTGTGGTAAATAGAAGTTAGTCGGGCGTGGAAGATGATTGGGAACGAGAAGATGTTTAGTTGTTATTGAGTGCTCGGCTAGCTGCCAGCGGTACGAGTAGAAGAAAGTGTCCTACAGATTGAAGTGAGGGATGATTAGGTCAGAAATAAAATGACGAGTGAATGACGACCTAAATGTGAGAGTTGGAGACGTAGTGGTGGAGAATGTGGCAGAGAGGCATGGTATCCTGGATAGAAATGATGACGGAGTCAAACCTGAGAGGTTTGTGCATGGAGCGGGAGCTGGTGGTGGGAAGCGGCTTTTTCAAGATGCAGTAGCGCAAAAGAGATGAGCATTTGAAGAGTGGGTCCAAGCAAGGTCAGAGGAGGCCTATGACAACTATCGAGAGAGGAGAAAGGAGGTGAAGCGTGGGTTGAGGAGAGCAAAAATGGATGCTGATGCTAGGTGGGGAAGGCGGTTGTGCGAGAATATTGAAATACATGAAAATGTTTTGGAAAGAGGGAAAGGGGTAGTAAGGAGAATACGAGGAAAGAAGGACGGACGTTGCTTGAATTAGAACGTGGATAGTGAGGGAGATGGATGAGAGAGTAGATTCACGTGTTTCGGGCTGGGTCGAACACATGCTAAAGATGAATGAGGGGAGGTTGGTGATGAAAGCGGAGGTGCCTGGGCGTAGACTAAGAGGAAGACCTAGTCTTAAGTGGATGCTTGGCGTGAAGCAAGCTGTAGATAAGAGGGATATCAGTGTAAGAAGAATCGAGGCAGCGTGCAATGGATGACCGTGAATGAAGAATCACAGTGAATGGATGAGTCTGACTCGGCCCTGAAATGCATTCTCGCCCTTGGCGTTTCGTTGAGAGACTGGTTAGACGCAGGTGGACGAGAGCCCATCAATCATGACACAACAGAGGGGCTCACTAGTGAAAGCTGTCGGACCCGAAGTTTGTATTGCGGGGTCCTGGCCGGACCACTCAACGCTTAAGAGCTACGTTTTGGTATGTGTATGAGAGCATGTGAGGAATGTGAGGCGCATCATGCCATTGTCCATACCTCGTTTTGGTATGTGTATGAGAGCATGAGAGGAATGTGAGGCGCATCATGCCATTGTCCATACCTCGTTTTGGTATGTGTATGAGAGCATGAGAGGAATGTGAGGCGCATCATGCCATTGTCCATACCTCGTTTTGGTATGTGTATGAGAGCATGAGAGGAATGTGAGGCGCATCATGCCATTGTCCATACCTCGTTTTGGTATGTGTATGAGAGCATGAGAGGAATGTGAGGCGCATCATGCCATTGTCCATACCTCGTTTTGGTATGTGTATGAGAGCATGAGAGGAATGTGAGGCGCATCATGCCATTGTCCATACCTCGTTTTGGTATGTGTATGAGAGCATGAGAGGAATGTGAGGCGCATCATGCCATTGTCCATACCTCGTTTTGGTATGTGTATGAGAGCATGAGAGGAATGTGAGGCGCATCATGCCATTGTCCATGCCTCGTTTTGGTATGTGTATGAGAGCATGAGAGGAATGTGAGGCGCATCATGCCATTGTCCATACCTCGTTTTGGTATGTGTATGAGAGCATGAGAGGAATGTGAGGCGCAACATGCCATTGTCCATACCTCGTTTTGGTATGTGTATGAGAGCATGAGAGGAATGTGAGGCGCATCATGCCATTGTCCATACCTCATTTGGAGGATTCTGCCTTGCGTCTGTACCTGCATTTGCATGAGTAGGAAACCCTTTAACAATTACAGCGTTCGTTTGTTATAATGCTTCAACGATGATTATCAATTGATTTACCAACAAATTGTTAAAAAAAACGTAATTTCAAGCTGTTTTCCAAATCAATTCGTCACAAGAAATAATTTTGTTATATTACCCCATTTTTTTTATTATAGCTACTCGAATGTTATACAAACAATAACATTCACAACGCAGTTTATCTTTTATAGGCAAAGTATCAAAAAATTTCCATCGGTACACAAATTTATTCAAATCTGTTAGATTTTCTGGAGATTTCAATTAGAATTTGTTAACACCTATATGGATAAATAAATAAGTAAGACAGTAATGTGTTTGAATTAAAATTTCAGTAGCCCGCCAGAATAATTGTGTTACAATGTAGATACCATCCACGCATCAGAGTGGTGCAATTACCATCCACGTATCAGAGTGGTGCATCTACCATCCACGCATCAGAGTGGTGCAATTACCATCCACGTATCAGAGTGGTGCATCTACCATCCACGCATCAGAGGGGTGCAATTACTATCCACGCATCAGAGAAGTGCAATTACCATCCACGCATCAAAGTGGTGCAATTAACATCCACGCATCAGAGTGGTGCAATTAACATCCACGCATCAGAGTGGTGCAATTAACATCCACGCATCACAAGGGTGCAATTACCATCCACGCATCAGAGGGGTGCAATTACCATCCACGCATCAGAGGGATGTAATTAACATCCACGCATCAGAGGGGTGCAATTACAATTACCATCCCCGCATCAGAGTGGTTCATTTACCATCCACGCATCAGAGGGGTGCAATTACCATCCGCGCATCAGAGGGATGAAATTACCATCCACGCATCAGAGGGGTGCAATTACCATCCACGCATCAGAGTGGTACATTTACCATCCACGCATCAGAGGGGTGCAATTACCATCCACGCATCAGAGGGGTGCAATTACCATACACGCATCAGGGTGGTGCAATTACCATCAACGCATCAGAGGGGTGCAATTACCGTCCACGCATCAGAGGGGTGCAATTACCACCCACGCATCAGAGTGGTGCAATTACCATTCACGCATCAGAGTGGTGCAATTAGCATCCACGCATCAGAATGGTGCAATTACCATCCACGCATCACAAGGGTGCAATTACCATGCACGCATCAGAGGGTGCAATTACCTTCCACGCATCAGAGGGGTGCAATTAGCATCCACGCATCACAGTGGTGCATTTACCATCCACGCATCAGAAGGGTGCAATTACCATCCACGCATCAGAGGGGTGCAATTACCATCCACGCATCAGAGTAGTGCAATTACCATCCACGCATCAGAGGGGTGCAATTAACATCCACGTATCAGAGGGGTGCAATTAACATCCACGTATCAGAGGGGTGCAATTACCATCCACGCATCAGAGGGGTACAATTACCATCCACGCATCAGAGGGGTGCAATTACCATCCACGCATCAGAGTGGTGCAATTATCATTCACGCATCAGGGTGGATCAATTACCATCCACGCATCAGGGTGGTGCAATCACCATCCACGCATCAGAGTGGTGCAATTACCATCCACGCATCAGAGTGGTGCAATTACCATCCACGCATCAGAGTGGTGCAATTACCATCCGCGCATCAGAGTGGTGCAATTACCATCCACGCATCAGAGTGGTGCAATTACCATCCAAGCATCAGGGGGTGCAATTACCATCCACGCATCAGAGTGGTGCAATTACCATCCACGCATCATAGTGGTGCAATCACCATCCACGCATCAGATGGGTGCAATTACCATCCACGCATCAGAGGGGTGCAAATACCATCCACGCATCAGAGGGGTGCAATTACCATCCCCGCATCAGAGTAGTGCAATTAACATCCACGCATCAGAGTGGTGCAATTACCATCCACGCATCAGAGGGGTGCAATTACCATCCACGCATCAGAGGGGTACAATTACCATCCACGTATCAGAGTGGTGCAATTACCATCCACGTATCAGAGTGGTGCAATTACCATCCACGCATCAGAGTGGTGCAATTACCATCCACGCATCAGAGGGGTGCAATTACCATCCACGCATCAGAGAGGTTCAATTACCATCCACGCATCAGAGTGGTACAATTACCATCCACGCTCCAGAGGGGTGCAATTACATATTTGAGAAATACAGTAATTGGTTTGCTTGATGTCACCCCTTGAAGTCGACGGTTGTGATGGTGTAAACTACGAGTCACCCAACAACTTTTATGTACGGTGAATTAACCATCGTGTTGAAGCAAAACAGTTTAGAAACCGTCAAATGCCGGAAGTGATATCTCGAAAACCATTTGTTAAATCGTTTGCAAATTGTTACTATTTCAAAAGGTTGCATATATTTTCATCACATTTGAAACTATAATCATTTTATCTAATACTAAGAGGAAGTTCAGAGATGTGCTTTTACTTTGATGGGTCCCCTACGAGCTTGACAAGGTGTTTGCGTTATTAGACATTCAGCGCTTCCAATTAGTTCCACCACTTTTATTCTCCATTGAGATGCGCCGACAACACGGGGCAGGAATAGCAGACTGGCTGAGCCACTAATTCTCCCGACACTAGTGGGAAAGTTGCCAACAACACGGGACAGGAATAGCAGACTGGCTGAGCCACTCATTCTCCCGAAACAGGTGAGAAAGTTGCCAACAACACGGGACTGGAAAATCAGACTGGCCGAGTCACTCATTCCCCCGAGAGTGGCGCCGACAACACGGAAAAGAAAATGCAGACTCGCTGAGTCACTCTTTATGGATAGAAAATCTAAATCGGGCCTGGTTGTGAGAAACATGGCGTTTGTCTTGAAAATGTTTGCCGAGAAAACTATTTCCACCGTTTTCAATACGAGAACGAACTATGGGAAAAATGCAAGCCCGCGAATCTACCAACGTGCAGGAAGAAATGAGAAGAACAGAAATGAACCATCAAAGATGAGAAGTTTAGAATCTATAGGATATAGGAAAGATAAAAGGACGAACGGAATCAATCCCTTATCATTCCAGCCAGCTCGACTTATTGATTGATGTCTCGTTAGCGTGCTGGATGGGGGGGCATGCCAGAGCAACAGGACCAGTAATTGCAGCTCAAACTGACAAGCCATTTTCAACCCTACTGCTGGTTTATATTTCAAAGTTCGGAGTATTTAGAGCGACTGCGTGGTTGAATTATTGGAGACCAAGATTTTGAAGTATCAACAACTGCTTTTTGTTACAGAAAGTATTTTTAATAAGTAACTTAAATACCTAAATAGAAAATGTGCATTTAACGCAGAAATGAAAAATGTAGAACATAAAATATAAAGTAATACCGTACTTTTTGTTTCACTCGTCGATCTTCTCACACTATCCTGAATTCTCATATATTTTGCTCATTTTGACGTCGTCAATTCAATAAACCTCTACAAATATTCGGGGATAGAATTCCAAACTTTCTGACAGTCGACTAAAACATTTACAGGCTTCCTTTCAGGAAGCATGAACGAGAGTGAATTTCTGGTCACAGTTTACCAGCTTTGAGTTAAAACAATCAATTTTGTGAAATTGCTCTAAATGATTTTCAGTTAAGAGCAGCTATAAAAATACGATAGAAGACTTTACCGTCAAAAACAAGTTTATCTCTTATATCATTGGGATCTAGCAATTAAAGTTTCATTGATACATTGCCACGTGAACAGTTCTAAGCCAGTAATAGAAATGCGAACAGTTTATATAAGCTGTCAAATACTTGCTCTCCTCTGATATTAAAGAAGTAATTGTTTCACATGAAGAATTCATACCGCTCCAGTTCATTTAGTGTCCAGGGTTCGTCTATTATTTGCGCTTTCAATGTCGCGGTCTAGATGCGATGTTATTATTAAGGAATCACGCTTCCCAGCATTCCAGACAACATGGATCAAACGTATTACATGAACCGCTAAAACACGGACCGAAACAATACGAAGACAATTCCACGGGCAAATGAGTTCAAAACAAGTCCCACTTTTTCTCAATCAAGTTCATGGTAAGTAGAAATGAAACGTTTTTTCTTAGTCTAAGCAAATGTGTTGAGCTTCTTCTTCGTAAGGCTTACAAATATTGCTTCCCTAACAACAAAGGTAGTTCCTGTTCCTCTCGCTTGAAGCGTCTTCCTTATGGGCAATTGGAAGGGATGTTCTCAGTAAATGCATTCCGCTATTGGTACTACTACTTCCAACGACACGATTATAATATACACATACAGACACTAGGCCGCATCCCCCAGACAGGGGGATGGCCGACAGCAAGGCGCACCTCACACCCTCATACGCTCACACTCACACAACTTAGCCCTTTTGTGCTCAAGGGTCCGGCCGGTACCCCCTCAACATACACTCTGGGTCACGAGTGCAGTCCGAGGATCCGTCATCAGCAGCAGGGCCCGACAGTTTTCACTGGTTTACCCCCGCTGCGTCATAATGGCCGGGTCCCCCACCCCACCCACGACCATCCCGACAGCGGGGTGTCAAGGGCGGGAAAGCACATCAGAGCAGCGTCAAAATCAACCACTCACAAACATTCTCCACTCACGCCTGTTCATTGCACGCTCTCTCGCCTTCTCCACATTCATGTCTCTCCTTCCCAACGCCTGCTTCACACCATCCATCCACCCAAACTTCGGTCTACCTCTAGGCCTGCGACCACTCGCCTCAGCATTCATCACCCTTTTCACCAATCTTCCTTCATCCATCCTCTCCATGTGCTCGAACCATCTCAGTACACGCGAATCCACTCTGTCCTCCAACTTCTTCACCATTCCTGTTCTGTTTCGAACCACGTCGTTGGTGATCCGGTCTCTCAGCGTTACTCCAGCCATGCTCCTCAAACATTTCATCTCGAATACATTCAACCTTCTTCTCTCCTCTGCTCTCACCCCCAAGCCTCAGCTCCGTAGAGCACAGTTGGGACAACAATACCCTCACACAGCCCTCTCATTGCTTCCATCCCCAACGTCCTACATCTCATTACACTCTTTAGTGCACCCATCACTTTACATCCCTCCTTCACTCGCGCCTTCACTTCAGTTTCCACTAGTTCAGTTCTCTCCACATGGGAGCCCAGATACTTAAAACACTGAACTTCCTCCATGAGCTTTCCATTCAGGGTGACACCAATTTTGTTCGCATCGACATTCCTCGAGCATCTCATTACTTCACTCTTACCGACGTTCACTCGAAGCTTCCTCCTCTCACACACTCTACCAAACTCAGACAATAGCCTACATAGCTTCTCCGAATCCGCAACCAGGGCCGTATCACACGCAAATAGCAACTGGCTCAACTGCCAACTCCGCCCATTCGCTTCCAACAGTTCCAAGCCACGACCCAGCCCACTCGCATTGAACTCCCTGACCACTCCATCCATATAGAGGTTGAACAGCCAGGGAGACATCACGCAGCCTTGTCTGAGTCCCACTTTCACTGTGAACCAATCACTCACCTCGCTCCCCACTCTGACACATGCTCGGCTGTCAGCATAGATACTCTGCACCGCTTTCAACAGATGTCCGCCCACTCTATACAAACGCAACACCCTCCACAGCGCTTTCCTGTCAATCCTGTCGTATGCCTTCTCCAGATCCATGAAGGCCCAGAACACATCCTTTCTTTTGGCAAGGTACTTCTCACAGACCTGTCTCACCGCAAAAATCTGATCGGTACACCCTCTACCACTCCTGAAGCCACACTGTTCCTCTCC
>SDVV010002753.1:0-22416 GCA_016164225.1 Gammarus roeselii
GACGGTTCCTCGGTACATTCGGGACCCAGAGTGTAAGTTGAGGGGCTACCGGCCGGACCCTTTAGCACAATAGGGCTAAGTTGTGTGAATGTGAGCGTTTGAGGGTGTGAGGTGCGCCTTGCCGTCGGCCACCCCCCTTTCTGGGGGATGCGGCCTAGTGTCTGTATCTGTATCTGTATATTTCGTGGGCTCAATCATTTATGTCCCTTTTTTCATGACGATCAATTTTGGATTAGTTATATAATTATGTATCGTTAGACGCCCGCAGGGGCCGTAGATGGACTACGCGGTGTGTTAGTTAGTCTAGTCCAACCTACGGTGGGAAAATTTGCGCTCTCCCGGGTGCCTTATACATGTCCGGCAGCACAGCTAGGCGTTTTGATGGCTAAAAGGTGTAATAATGTTGATGTTGATCTTTGAGAGTTAATGTCTTGAATGGCACTGTGTGTGCGTGGAGGGGTCGAGGCGAGTCGAGGCAGTTTGAGAGGAGTGGAGATGAGTCGACTGGCGAGGCAACGAGCCGAGACGAACCGAGGCTGGTTGAGACTAGGTGACCCGGGAATGGGGGGTACTCGTGGGATCCACGTAACTCGGAGGACTTGGAAGGCCAGGGGGATTTGGGGGGAACCACTTGGATCCTTCCGGGGCCCTTTGGGACACCCTTGAGAC
The DNA here is from genome assembly GCA_016164225.1 of Gammarus roeselii. Classification (NCBI taxonomy): domain Eukaryota; kingdom Metazoa; phylum Arthropoda; class Malacostraca; order Amphipoda; family Gammaridae; genus Gammarus; species Gammarus roeselii. The sequence continues at coordinate 670 of SDVV010002753.1, forward strand.
CCTTTGAGACCCCCCCTGAGAAACTTTGGGACCCGCTTGAGGCCTCTCTGAATCCTGGCACTACTGCTTCCCGTCTCACGCTGTAAAACCCGTACACAGAAAAATGTATGTATGGGAAATGCTTGAGTAGAACAATTAACCATTACAGTCCGCGGATTACTGGCGCAGAGGGCAAAAGTCGGCTCGAGGCTGGTCGAGGTGCGTTGAGATCAGTTGAAACATGTTGAAGCGAGTCGAGTTGGTCGAGACGAGCCGAGACTGGCTGAAATGATTCGAGACAAGCCGAGATGAGCTGAGACGAGGGGCTCGAAAGACCCGGGGAGCTCGGGAAGACCCGAGGGACTTGGGTTACCCTCCGGGATTCGTCGGGCTCTATTGAGATCCATGGGACCTCTGCTCCCCCTCCCACCCTATCCCCTTGAACAATCAGTGTGAAATCAATAATCCGAGCAGTTTTTCTGCCCGTGACGAACCTGCCCCTACTTTCTTCACGATCCACAATTTTGTCATGTACAATATATAATGCTAGTGAATTAGTTCAGTCTGTGCTCGCTCGCTCGCTCGTGCACGGACCATATGTAATTTTTGGGGTTGACCTGGACTGCGTAGCTGTGAACCCTGTGACGCGTTGTGGTTGGAGTTGATCTGATCCGTGAAGCCATAGACCTTGTACCAATTTCGACGGAACTATCCGTACGCACTGGCGCGCGTACATGATACTCTTGAAGTTCTGAGTGGTTGGAGGCGGGGATTCATTTCGTCTGTATTTATCTTACCTGAATAACTAAATTGTACTTCTACTTAACTAGACCGCGTAGCTGTAAACATTGTGTTGCGTTGCTGCCAGAACTGACTTTGTTTTTGTAGCCGTAAACCTTGTACCAGTCCCAACAAAGATACCTGTGCGCCCTAGCGTGCGTACATACTCTTGAAGTTCTAAATGATTGGAGGCTAGGATTCCTTTTGTCTGAATCTTACCTGTATAATGAAGTGCTGTCTTTTTTTCCTCGCACAATGAGGCGTACGAGCCTACTTGTGTTCATGATCATCGAGCTTATTATGACTCGCGTTGAGGCTCTGGTGGAACTGAGGATCAAATCAAATCCTCATGATTCAACTGTTGAAATAGAAGAATTTCATTTGTTGCAATCTACGCTAGTTGAGTATATTGAATTGGTTATCAAAGGGTACCATCCATTGAGAAATTATGTTGGCGGCCTCTTGTAGCAAAAATAATTATGTTGGCGGCCTCTTGTAGCAGAAATTCAAGATATGTTCTGTTTTGACCATCCAAAATGAAATACTGACACTGGCCTCTTCTAGTAGAAGTTCAACTTAGGTCCCGTTTTGACCAATCAAAAGGAGAGGGCTTGCATTTGCGCCCTCTTGTAGTTAACATAGGTTTCGTTTTGTCTATCCAAAAAGAAATGGCTTGCATTGGTGGCCTCTTGTAGTAGACGCGCAACTTAGGTTCCATTTTGACCATCCAAAATGAAAGGGCTTGCGTTGATGGCCTATCGTGGTAGAAGCTGAGCATAAGGACCATCCCGCACCTCTACCATCGCTCTCCACAACCCATCTTCCCGAAGCGCTCAGGTTTGTGCGTCACACAAACAAGCTTTCAATAAATTGTCTGCTTTTCATTCTCTGTAGATACACGTTTCGAACCCTATGCATTTTAATCGGTGTGTTCCGCCCATCTTACGTCACTGCTGCGTTGTGTGCGGTTGTTCTGCTAATGCTTTTCAAGTGTGTGGTGTGCGCAAGAGCAGCGGTAATTAACACCTCTTCTTCCCACGGTGATCCCACTTGCACTGACGGTAACGTATCTCGCACCACTGCAGGTAGCGCTGCCTCCCCTCCTCCCCTCTACTCTTCCTCTTCTTGCTCCTCTACCACTGCACTTGACGCCTCGTCGCGCCTCCGCCTTCGCGCCAGGTGACGTGTTTCTCTTCTTTTTCGACACCCTTTACCCTTTGTTACGAAAGGCCTTCTTATGTTAGGGCTTATGTTAGTAACTTTGACCACTCTATTCTTTATCTAGTTACTAGTTACGGTAGTCATTTTGCCCGTCTATTACACTTTATTTTTGATTTAGTTAGTAGTTATGCTAGTCATCTTGCCCGTGTATTACAATCTAATCTTAATTTAGTTACTAATGATGGTAGTCATTGTATGCCAGTATGGCTTTTCTTTGCAACATTTTTCTTTTCAGACTGGCAGTTAAAGGATTTATTCAAATTGTTATAATCGCACATAGTAAAAATTGGACGAGGTTTGCAAGAGGAGCCTTTGGCATTGAGATGATGCGATCACGTAGCATCGTGCGATGCTATGTGCTATGTGATCGCACACCATGCGATGTCTCGTCTTTACTGCCACATGTTACCGATTGCCTGGGATGCTGCTGTTATAATTGACGACGTTATGATTGACAGCGGTATGATTGACGGCGACGTCAACTTGGATATTTCAAAAAACATCGTCGAAGTTAACCCTATAAAGAAGTGTTCAATTTGAATCCATCGTGCTCGGAGTATTAATCCAAAAAACTTGTATTCTTCAAGTGACCACTGCGATTTCTATGGTTTAGTCGTTCATGCTCAATTAACAGGAAAACCTGATAAATCTTTCAGTAACAGTTCCAAACAATCAAGATTTAGTCGAACATTACATTCATTTTTTCAAATCAACTTAAAGTTAGACTTCATCCACTGAGTCATCATTTCGATCAACCCCTGAATCAAGAACTCGTTCATTTATATTTCTTATCAACAGCTCTGGCAGTGTTGACTCAACCTTTCTTTGAACATGAAACTTGCAAGCCTAATTATTTACCCAATACAGTAAAGACGAATTTATTGAATTCCAACTAGAGATAACCGAAACTCATAATTTCAGTTGATACGAGTACTCTATTTTGAGCTGCTATCAATACTCCGATACCGTAAGAAGACCGTTACCGATTCCTTTAGGTTTTTGTTAAATAAATAATACAATTTGTTTTTTAGTAAGTTGTTATAAAAAATGAATAGAATTCTTCCCTATTGCTTTCAACAAACCAAAAAATCCTTCATGTAATGACTGTGAGACATTTTTATTCATAGAAATAACTTTATTTGCACATACTTCATGTTTAATTGTCACTATGAGATTTGATTTCTAGCAGGAGGCTGAAAATGGCCTTGTGAGAGGGCATGGAATAGGAATAATAAGAGACTTTCAGAGATGCAGTTATAGGATGTGCAAAAAATGTGTGGTGTGCGCCGTGTGGGCGGGTATAGTTAAAATGTTGATGACGCGGAAGAGAATAGCTTTTGAGTAGAAAGAAGTGAAGCGTGTGTGGGACAGGTCTTTACGTGTCCTTTACAACCAAAAATTTGTTTAGTAAAAATTTTATAACCGACGATTTCTAAATGCACCGAAAATTGTTAGGACCGATTTCTTTTGCTTGTAAGTTCTTTGCAATGATAGCTCATAATTTCGATTACTTAGTTATTTTTTTCACCATAAGTTGATTTGACCGACAGTCGATAGAACCATCAGTTGATGGAACCGACAGTGGATACGATCGAATCGCTTAGCTTTGACCAACCAGACATCGTAGCGACAAATTCACAGTTGATAGGACCGAATCGCTTTTCATTGACCGACTAGACATCAATCGTAGAGACACACCCAAGGCACATTTGAAAGAAGAGTTGTACTGCAACATGTTGTTCTCTTGAAGTAATTGTGCATCGCGTTTAATAGCCCCCCCCCCCCTAACAGTTTGTAGGACTAAACTGTTATACATCTTCTCTAATTGGACCTGTTTTGGCCCGAAATCCATGATTAAAATTTCTCATAGTATTTGTTACTTCCGGTTCTTGTCTCTCCTTCAGGTAAGTCTTAAATTGTAAGACATTTAGCGAACGCTAAGGTGGCCTCCGAAAGCGTCACCTAAAGCAGTTGGACAAACCAAAGGTGCAACCGTCCGCCGCGAGTGCTGACTAGTTACTGATTTGTCCCGTTTCTGATTCATCACATTGAAAGAACATTATGTTGAAGTACAACTTTTTTTCCCTTTCGAAGGGTGTCTTTGGCTTATCTCTACCAACGTCTGATCGACTAACAGCGAGCAATTTGGTCCGATCGACTTTCGGTGCCAAATGCTGCCGTCCCTAAATGAAATTCCTCGATCAACGCTCCAGGCAATTTGCATTCGATCGTAAACGGTTTCTTTCGTAGTAGTATTCCTCCCTGATACTATAGTGTAAAATTATACAGGTGGGACAGTTTTCGGCCTTGAAGGCTTTCAGGTGATAACTGTGCCGCGTAAACGTTTTCGGTCCTAAAGGCTTCGGTGCTAGCGGTGCGTCTCGCGTGGGGTTAGGAGAGCAAGGAGGGTCGCTTTTGCTAGGTGGGGTAGGCGGTTGTACGAGAGTATTGAGAACAAGGTGTTCTGGTTGAGAGGTGAAGAGGGCGAGAAAAAGGGAGACGCCGAAGATGGAGGGAGCGAAAAATGTAAACAGACTGTATTTTGTTGGAAAGTAGTGATGTACATAAGAGGTAGGCTGAGGGTTCTTGAATGTTGGGCATGTCAGAGAGGCTGACGATGTTGCTATGGGGGGTGGTGCACGGATGTCTGCTTTGGAAGCAAGAATTGTTGCGGGTATTGCTAAGGAAAAGGTGCTGGAGACTGTTGAGGCAAATAAAGAGAGGCCCTTAGTTTGGACGGCGTTTCGACTGTGTACCTTAAATTTGGGTCGTTTAACGGTAACGGATGGTCGATGGAGTCCGAAATCCATGTTTTGTGTCGGGCATGGTGGTGCAGCGCTTGCACTGATCTGCTGTGCAAGCACAACAAAAAAAAATGAATGCAGCCAGTCAGGAGGTTATGTTTGATGAGTAAGGTCGTAAATTGTCCTGGGGTCCGTAATGAAGGGCATTAGAGTCGGTACGGATAGTGCTATTCAGGAGTGGTAGAGTGTGAGCAGATTTAATTTTCAGAGCGAGACAAGTCTGTGAGACGTTCTTGCAAATGAATAAATGTATTCTGGGTCGTCATGAATTTATAAAAAGTCTACGATAGGATCGACAAGGAGGCGTATTGGAGGGTCATGCATTTGTAGGGAGTGGGCGAAATATGTCGAGAGCAGTCAAGAGTTCCATGTTGGCTGCAGAATGTATCAAAGTAGGGAGCGAGGGGAGTGCTTGGTCTCCGGGAAATGAAGGACTGGGACAAGGTTACGTTATGTCTCTCTGGCTATTCAATCTACATGGATGGAGTGGTCAGAAAGGTGAACACGAGTTGATTAGTTCGAGGTTTAGAGTGGTTAGAAGAAAGTGGACAGATTAGCTGTCGAGTCAGTTGCTGTTTGCGGATTATGCGGCACTGGTGACCGATTCTGAGTAGTTGTTCGAGGCAATGTCGGAGTTTGGTAGAGTGGGTTCGTAGAGGTGAATGTCAAGAAATTAGATGTTCAAGGAATGACGATACAGAAAAATCAGTGTCCGCTGAAATGGATAAGTTCAGTGTTTTCAGAACCTTGGCTCGCACGACTGGACTAGTGAACACCGACGTGAAACATTGAGTGAAGAAAGGATGTAAGTTTGGGTGTGCGGAAGAGACCTATGAGTTCTTGGACATTAGGTACAGAAGCAGAACGATGATTGTGTTGTATGAGTGGGTAGCTGTACCAAATGTGCTCTACGAGGCTGAGACGTAGGAAGCGAGAGCGGAAAATAGACGCAAGTTGAATGTTTTTGAGATGAATTTCTGCGAGGTGAGACCGGATTGACGCCGAGGGTTAGAATCTATACTCACATTCGAATTAGAACGGGGGATAGAAAGAAAGTCGGAGGACAGAGTAGATTCACGTGTTTGGACACGTTGTGAGTATGGATGATGGGAGATGATTCAAATAAACGATGAAAGCTGAGGGGATTGGTCTAGGCCTGGAGGAAGATATGTGTTTGGGTGGATGGAGAGCGTGCAGCAGGCCTTATGGAGGAGAGCGAGAGCTATCAGTGTGGAGGTACCGTGAAAGTGTGAAATGGATAGATGTGAGTGGAGAATGATTTAAAATGGATGAGTGTCGACGCGATCGGTCCTCATGCGCTTTTCCGCCTTTGTCATCTTGATGAGAAACGTGATGGTACGCGGGTGAGGGAGGTCCCGGCAATTATGTCGCAGCAGAGGTAATCCAGTTGAAGCTGTCGAGCCATACTGCTGACACTAATCTGGGTCTTCGAGTTTGAGGTGCGTCTTGCCGTCAGCCACCTCATTTCGTGTAGATTTGGCTTAGCGCCTGTGCCTGTATGACTATGAGATATTGATTATGAAAGAAATATATAAACGGTTTACAAAGAAAAGATGAAATCGGCAAATTTTTCTACCGATACCAATGCTGCAAAACAGGTAGATGCCACCTATACATCGGTAGCTACATCTCTATAACCATGGTTTGGCCTTCAATTCGATAAATTCTTAACTGCCCTTATTGTGCATCATATTTTTCTCGGACACCATGATACTTAATCCTATGGTACACTTCATTACGTTGAAGACATTGTTGACTCCTATTGTGATTTAGCCGCTGTAAGTATTGTAGCCTTGTAGCCGGGGCGTTAGAATCTTGCTACCGTATCAACCGCGTGCCATAGAAGGCGACTAAAAGGGCGCCCCATAGCCGGGAGTAGAATCGTGGTACCGTAACCCCTGCGTGTCTTAGAAGGCGACTAAAAGGGGCGGAGCGAAGGGGCTAGGAATCCCGTTCTCTGTAAAACCCTTCCTCAAATGAGGCAAAACAAGCGGTGGGAGGAGAGGCTCACTACTCTCCGAACCTTATTGTTAGGCCCGCTGAATGTGCATGGCTGTGGTATGAATGATGTAAAGAGAGAAATTGGTGAGATGTTTGTGAGGAGGAAGTTTGATGTGTTGGCGTTGAGTGAGACGAAATTGAAAGGTAAGGGCGAATGTGAGATAAGTATGGTAAGTTGAAGAGAGTATGGTGTGGAGGAAGGTTGGACACGAGAAGGGGTGGTTTTGATATTGAGTGATCGGTTGGCTAGTAGCGTTACCGAGTGGAAGGAGGTGTCCTCAAGATTGATGTGGGTAAAAGTTAAGTTAGGCGTAGAAAGATGGGTATTTATGAGTGCTTACGGTCCTGGCAGCGAGAGGAGAGAAGTGAAGAAGAGAGGGAGCAATTCTGAACTGATCTAAGTGAGTGTGTTGAGAGTTTTGGAGGTAATTTCAATGTAGTTGTACTACGTGACCTTAATGCGAGAGTTGGAGATGTAGTGGTGGAGAACGTGATAGGAAGGTATGGCGTTCCCGGTAGAAATGACAGTGGAGAAAACCTGAAAGGTCTGTTTATGGAGCAGGAGCTGGTGGTCGGAAACAGTTTGTTCAAGAAGTGAGATATCCACAAGTACACATGGGTAAGGATAACCCGTGGTGCAGTGGTGGAGAGAGCACCGATGGATTTTGTGCTGATATCGAGGAGAGTGGTGGAGAGGCTGTTGGATGTGCGGGTATTGAAAGGGGAGGGTGGAGGAGTGTCTGACCATCTGCTGTTGGAAGGTAGATTAAGAGTGGAGCAGAAGTGAAATGGCAACCAACAAGTGGGAGGAGGAAGAGAGATAATGAAAGTGAGTGGACTGAATGTGAGAAGTGGAGCCGAGGAGTTCAAGCAGGCGTTGAGGGAAGAATATAACAACGGGAGGACAGGACCTGAGAAATGTGGAGGAAGAATGAGAGACGTTAAGGGATGCGTTGCTGAAATGTGCGAAGAAGGTGTGTGGTGCGCGCCGTAGGGGCGGGTGCAGAAACAAGGTTGCGAGTGCTGGAACGAGGTGGCACGAAAAAGAGGAGCGTTTGAGGGGTGGTCGCAGGTGAAGTCGGTGGTGGTCTATGGAAGCTACAAAGAGAGGAAAAACGAGGTGAAGCGGGTGGTGAGTAGAGCCAAAAGGGACGAGATGCCCGGTGGGGCAGACGGTTGTGCCAGAATTTTGAGGAGAGCAAAAAGATAATCTGGAGAAAGGTGAAGAGGGTGAGAAAAGGAAAGACCGGAAAGGAGGAAGTGGTGAAAGATGAAAATGGCCAGTTGTTGTTGGAAAGTGTTGATGTACGGAAGAGGTGGGCCGAGTACTTTGATGAGTTGTTGAATGTCGATGATGACAGAGAGGCTGATATTGTTGCTGTGGGTGATTGTGCTCGGATGCATATTTTGTAAGAAAGACTTGTGGCGGACATTACCAGGGAAGAGGTGCAAGAGGCGTTGGAGGTGACGGAAGCAGGGAAAGCCCCTGGTTTGGATGGCGTTGCGACAGAGTGCCTGAATAAGGGTACAATAACGGTTGTCGAATGGTTGGTGAGGTTACTGAACTTGTGTTTTGTGGCAGGCGGGGTACCGATTGAGTGGCGCAGTGCCTGCATTGTTCCGCTATAAATGGGCAAAGGAGATGAAAATGAATGCTGCAACTCGAGGGGTATCAGTCTGTTATGTGTGGTTGGTAAGTTGTACGGGAGAGTGCTGATCAAAAGGATTAGAGACTGTACGGACTGCGCAATTGGACAAGAACAGTGTGGCTTTAGGAGTGGTAGAGGGTGTGCCGATCAGATTTTTGCAGTGAGACAAGTCTTCGAGAAGTGCCTTGCCAAAGGCAAGGATGTGTTCTGGGCCTTCATGGATCTGGAGAAGGCATACGACAAGATTGACAGGAAAGCGCCGTGGAGGGTGTTGCGTTTGTATGGAGTAGGCGGACATCATTTGAAAGCGGTGCAGAGTTTCTATGTTGGCAGCCGAGCATGTGTCAGAGTGTGAAGCAAGGTGAGTGATTGGTTCACAGTGAAAGTGGGACTGAGACGAGGCTGCGTGATGTCTCCCTGGCTGTTCGACCTCTATATGGATGGAGGGGTCAGGAAGGTGAATGCGAGTGTGCTGGGTCGGGGCTTGGAACTGTTGGAAGCGAATGGGCGGAGTTGGCAGTTGAGCGAGTTGCTATTTGCTGATGATACGGCCCTTGATGCGGATTCAGAGGAGAAGCGATGTAGGTTTGTGATTGAGTTTGGTAGAGTGTGTGAGAGGAGGAAGCTTCGAGTGAACGTTGGTAAGAGTAAAGTAATGAGATGCTCGAGGACTGTTGATGCGAGCAAAATTAGTGTCCTTCTAAATGGAGAGCTCTTGGAGGAAGTTCAGTGTTTTAAGTTTATGGGCTCCCATATGAAGATAACTGAACTAGTTGAAACTGAAGTGAAGGCGCATTTGAAGGAGGGGTGTTAAATGTTGGGTGCACCGAAGTGTGTAATGAGCTGTAGAACGTTGGGGAAGGAAGCAACGGAGGGTTGAATGATGGTGTTGTTGTCCCAACTGTGCTCTACGGAGCTGAGACTGGGGGGGGGGGGGAGAGAGCAGAGGACAGAAGGAGGTTGAATGTTTTCGAGATGAAATGTCTGAGGAGCATGGCTAGAGTCACGCTGAGAGACCGGATCACCAACGACGTGGTTCGAATCAGAACAGGGATGGTGAAGAAGCTGGAGAACAGAATTGACTCGCGTGTTTTGAGATGGTTCGGGCGCATGGAGAGGATGGATAAAGGGAGATTGGTGAAAAGGGGGATGCAGGCCTAGAGATAGACCGAAGTTTATGTGGATAGATGGCCTAAAGCAGGCGTTAGGAAGGAGAGACATGAATGTGGAGGGGGCGAGAGAGCGTGCATTGAACAGGCGTGAGTGGAGAAAGGTTGTGAGTGGTTGATTTTGACGCTGATCTGATGTGCTTTCACGCCTTTTGCATTCCGCTGTCGGGATGGTCGTGGGTGGGGGGGCCCGGTCATTGTGACGCGGCGGGGGTAAACCAATGAAAACTGTCGGACCTTGCTGCTGACAACGGATCCTCGGACTGCACTCGTGACATAGAGGGTATGTTGCGGGGGTACCGGACGGACCCTTTAGCACAAGAGGGCTAAGTTGTATGATGTGAGGTGGGCCTAGTGTCTGTATCTGTACCATGGTATCATGAGAAGCAGTAAGTGCAATGATGATGTGAAGTTCACTTCCTAAATTACTCGTGCGTTCTTATTACCAGTGTTTATATAATAATATTCAAACTGATTTGGCTGACCGAGCGGTTAGTGTATCGACCTTTCTGTACAGTACTTATGATTTATTTCAGTTGTTCTCCCAACTGAAGTAAACAATAAGTACTGTACAGAAAGTTCAATACACTAACCGCTCGGTCAGCCAAATCATTTAGGCAAGATTGTGTCCAGATTTGACTCAATCTTGCCTAAATTGTTTTATCTCGCTGGACTCGACGATTGTATGTAGCTACCCAACATCTGTACTTACTTGATCCATATAGCTATAAGACAGATACAGACTCTAGGCCGCAATCCCCCAGCAAAGGGGGTGGCCGACGGCAAGACGCACCTCACACTCTCATACACTCACACCCGCGCACCTTAGCCCTTTGCGCAAAAGGGTCCGGCCGAAAACCCTGCAGCACACCCTCCGGGTCATCAGTGCGGTTCGAGGTCCGTGTCGGCAGCAGGGCCCGACCGTGTGACTGGTTTACCCCTGCCACGTCATGATGACCGGGCCCTCCCCGCCCACAACCATCCCGTCTCTCAACGATGTGCCCTGGGCGGGGACGTACATCAGGGCAGTGTCAAAACTCATCCGTTCACACACTTTCTCCACTTATGCCTGACCAGTGCACGCTCTTCCGCTACCTCCACACTCGGGTCTCTCCTTCCTAACGCCTGCTTCACACTACCCTGTAGGCCTACGTCCACTCGCCTCTGCCTTCCACACCATTTTCACCTATCTTCCCTCATCCATCCTCACCACGTGCCCGAGCCATCTCAGAACACGCGATTCAACTCTGTCCTCTAACTTCTTCACCATCCCCGTTCTGATTCGAACCACGTCGTTAGTGAACCTGTCTCTCAGCGACACTCCAGTTATGATCCTCAGACATTTCATCTCGAAAACATTCAACCTTCTTCTCTCCTCTGCTCTCACCCCCAAGTCTCAGCTCCGTACAGCACAGATAAGACAACGACACCCTCGTACAACCCTCTTTTTGCTTCCATTCCCAACTTCCTGCAGCTCATTCGCTCTTCAGTGCACCCAACACTTTACACCCTTCCTTCACTCGCGACTTTACTTCAGTTTCCAATAGTTCAGTCTTCTCCACATGGGAACCCAGATACTTAAAACACTGAACTTCTTCCAACAACTCTACATTTAGGAGGACACTAATACTGCTCGCATCGGCAGCCTTCGAGAATCTCATTACTTTACTTTTACCCACGTTTACTCGAAGCTTCCTCCTCTCACACACTCTACCAAACTCAGACACTTGCCTACATAGCTTCTCCTCCGAATCCGCCTCCAGAGCCGTATCATCCGCAAACAGCAACTGGCTCAACTGCCAACTCCACCCATTCGCTTCCAACAGCTCCAAGCCACGACCCAGCACACTCGCGTTCACCTCCCTGACCACTCCATCCATATAAAGATTGAACGGCCAAGGAGACATCACGTAGCCTTGTCTCAGACCCACTTTCACTGTGAACCAATCATTCACCTCGCTTCCCACTCTCACACATGCTCGGCTGCCAACATAAAAACTCTGCACCGCTCTCAACAGCTTTTCGCCCACTTCATACAAACGCAATACTCTCCACAGCGCTTTCCAGTCAATCCTGTCGTATGCCATTTCCAGATCCATAAAGGCCCAGAAAACATCCTTTTCCTTTGCAAGGTACTTCTCACAAACCTGTCCCACTGCAAAAATCTGATCGGCACACCCTCTACCACTCCTAAAGCCACATTGTTCCTCTCCAACTTCGCAATCCGTACTTTCTCTTGTCCTTTTGATCAGCACTCACCGACCACACACACAACAAACTGATACCTCTTGAGTTTCAACATTCATTTTTATATCCTTTGCAGACAGAGCATGACATTATTCTCTATGGTTTTTCTTTGTTAAACTTGCTTTTTTTTTGTTCTCTGTTGTAACTACTACATCAAGGGCCGTATATTGTTGACACGTCCTATGACGTCGTGTGTTATCTCCTATCAAAACAAAGAGTTCCATACAGAAGCTCTTGCATTGTGCGTAATTTTCAACAGATAGTTTTCGAAATTGATTGCCATTTATAATATATAATGGTAAAGTGCAGCACTTTGCTTCACTAGAACGCATGCCTGTAATCTGATGGGTTAAAAATGTGTTATAGTAAAAGATGCTTTCGTATCTTGATAAAAAAATACATACCATTAACATCTAGACTATAATACCCATTATTTTGTGTGATGGTGAGAGAAAAGTGTCGGTTTGCCACTCTTATATCGCTTCGATGTGAACACACACACAGTACTACTAGAGCATTTCGTCTGTTCTCTTCTTCATACCCCAGGTTCATGCGCCTATCTGCATAAGCTTATTTAATTATTTTGACGCTACTAAATGTCTTAGTATAGAAGCTTTTGATTGTGCTTTCATACAATAGCTGTATTAGTGAAATGTTTTTAAGCAAAGCTTTGTAGTTAGCAATGTTTTCTAACCATTACCGCGTCCAAAGACCACTATCACTGTTTTGGTGACATTCTTCTTCTCTCGTTTCTCAGGAGGGGCTTCCACTCCCCCACGACTGGCACCACCCCCTCCCTCCCTGCGGAAAAGGTAACAACTCCCTGGTTCGGGCATGTCTCCAAATGTGCTGTTGGCTGTACCTGCACCCGCATTAATCTCTCCCTTCAGGAATACGCGGTGGATTGTCTCCGTTACTTGGCGGCGTCAACATTCACATACTGCTGTATACACACACAAACATGAATATAGATAGATATTAAAACTGACCGCAAATAAATGAAATTACTGAATGTTTAGGAACCTGTGAAAGTTTCTGAGCATGTGTAGTATACGTTTATCTTGACTATCTTCAAGAAATAGCTCAATGGTGCTTACAAATCAACTCACTCTGACACAAACGGGCTGCGTATCCTAGGGTTCGTAACAGAGCTCAATATCTGTCAACTTATCAGTCTCCATACATAATTGAACTGAGGGATTTTCCTTCATTTAAGTACGGAAACGTATTAATATTTGTGCTTTTTGAAGAGTCTTTCTCAAACAACAAACAGTTTCCAAAATTGATACCAGCCCGATTACAATTTATTGATCAACCTACTTCTTTCTCTCCTTTGCGCAAATAGGACGATCTAAGTGCAGCTAATCACTCCTTAATTTAAGTTAATCAAAGAAAACTATAATTCTTCTTAGATCCAGAAGCATAATTTTTTAAATACATTCATTGGAGAAGCAACATTTTTAAATGAGGCAGCTGCTTTCAAACGTAATGACGCACAATAATAATGTGCGGTTTTGTAAGTCCTCTATATATTTGAATAGCTTGTAAGCTCCCTTAATTACTGTATCAGGTCCTGTCGGGTGCCAGACAGTTGCAGCAGCAACAATCAGCCGCCGGGTTTCCAACAATGATTGGAAGCAGTACCACAACACAAGCAGCACCCTTGCTCAGAGAAAGGTACGTTCTCTTCTGGAAGTCATCTCCGCGTTGTTATTAACTTTTCATTTGGCTCTGTGGGGTGACGAGGGGACTATTGGCATGTTTTTCTTTTCATGATATAAGGAGAATGATTCGAAAATGAGGACGTTCATTCTTTCATACCTCCACCGTCTGTCAGGTACCGCTGCATCGAAGCCTACCCCGCCAGCAGCCCCCGCGAGCTAAGCTTGTTGGTGGGAGACCTGGTGTCGGTGGTGCAGCAGCCCTCTGAGGAGGAGGTAGGAGGCGGGCTTGCCGAGGGCTGGCTGTACGGACTGCTGCACTCCACCGGTCAACAAGGGATATTCCCAGTCACATTTGTAGAGCCTCTCTAACGAGTGGTTGGGTGGCTTTGGTTCCTTATCCCAAGCAACTTGCGGGCGGTCAGCCGTCCAAACGTCATTTTACACTACACCTGTTGATTTACGGTGTAAAAATATGTGTGTGTAGATACATATGTCTGATATTTACACACATACTAGTTTTGTTTTCGAACTCAATATTCCTAGCTTTGTTCCTTTGGGCCAATCAACTCACTTGTAATAACTTATTGGTTGTTTTTTTGATGGGCTATGAATATTTCTTGGACCATATCCCAGTAGATTCTTTGTTCACCCTCATCAGGAAACGTGAGTTTGGAATAGACTGTCGCCAGAAATAAACAAATGTTCAACGCCACAAGCCGTCAACTTCTGGGAGTGTTACCTCATGAATTGATTGTCCAATCGTTCACAAATACCTTAACTGTATTACTGTGCAGTATTCATCTACTGTCAGAAGTATATCTTGGCGGTACGCTCGCCCTGTGTAAGTCCGCTTTTATCTAATTTTTATCTAGTTCACCCCTCTGAAGCATGTAAAGTTTCGTGACGGCAATGACTTGCTGAGATATACATTCATATGCATGTGTTATGCTGTTCAGTGATTGGTATATTTGCCGTCCAAACAACAATTTACTAGCAGTTGCACTTGTCCGAACACTCGCTGAACGGCCTCTCTAACCTGCAATCAAGTCTTAACGTGCTCATAATTCTCGTATTGAGTCCATTCTCTCACGTTGGAGCTACTTGAAAATAATGTAAACAAACGAAGTATTTTTTTGGCCTTCCAATTTTCCGTAACCATGACAAGAAGTATCATGGTTACGAAAGACGCGATCTTGGCAAGTCAATCACCTAAAGATGACATCATACTCCATGCCATGGTTCATTGTATCGTATTACGGTCAGCGGTGAAAGAACTGTAATGCTAGCAGATACTAGCTCTGTTTTCGTGAACAGTGTTCTCCTAAGAGGGATGTCACAGGTCTTGTTACTTATGTCTGGTGAGCGATAATAATGTAATATATGTGTGTATGTGTGTATTGTTATGTATGTAGTGGTGAGAACTATCCTTTAGGCTTGCGCTAAAATGCTCTGTTGTTGTTACAGGCCTCACAGACTTGGGCAAATCGTTGAATTCTCCGATTGACTGAGTTTTTCGCAAGCGATTTCAGTTTGAATTCGTTTGTGAGGTCTTCAGGTAGTTTTACAGATTTTATTTCTATCTTATTTGACAGAGCAGGTTTGTAAAGATTGCAAGATATTTATTTATTTACTGCTATGATTAGTTGTCACTAGCTACTAGTAATCGAACAACATTACAATTCGACTATTGTTTAACATACCATCTTCACTTTCTTCAGTTTACTACAATGACAGTTTGTTGCGGCCGTCAGAAGATGCACTCTTCTGTTTATAGTCGACTTGACCTCTTCTTCTAGGTCAGCACGTTTAACGTGAAATGATGTCCGCTACAAATTTAATCACATTCGACCCCACAAAAATCGACTGCATCCGCTGAAATCATCGACCTCAAACTTTCACACATTTGATATGAAGTAAATATTTCTAGCACCAAATTTATAAGAACCATTGCATTCCCTTAGCTTACTGCAAGTATAACCTTAGCAGCCTTAATCCTCAAGGCAATGTTCAGCGACACTCATGCTTTTGGTAATGACGCAAGATGCGCTTTATGACGTAATTGGCATGCAATAGCTGTATTTTCATCTGGCTACATGCGTAGTTTGTGACAGACGACCATTGGCATGCCTGATCTGTATTTTCATCTGGCCTCCATGCGTAGTTTGTGAGAAACGACCATTGGCATGCATGATCTGTATCTTCATCTGGCCTCAATGCGTAGTTTGTGACAGACGACCATTGGCATGCATGATCTATAACTTCATCTGGCCTCCATGCGTAGTTGGTGACGGACATCCTTTGGCATGCATGATCTGTATCTTCATCTGGCCTCCATGCGTAGTTGGTGACGGACATCCTTTGGCATGCATGATCTGTATCTTCATCTGGCCTCCATGCGTAGTTGGTGACAGACTTCCATTGGCATGCAATAGCTGTATTTTCATCTGGCTACATGCGTAGTTTGTGACAGACGACCATTGGCATGCCTGATCTGTCTTTTCATCTGGCCTCCATGCGTAGTTTGTGACAGACGACCATTGGCATGCATGATCTATAACTTCATCTGGCCTCCATGCGTAGTTGGTGACGGACATCCTTTGGCATGCATGATCTGTATCTTCATCTGGCCTCCATGCGTAGTTGGTGACGGACATCCTTTGGCATGCATGATCTGTATCTTCATCTGGCCTCCATGCGTAGTTGGTGACGGACATCCTTTGGCATGCATGATCTGTATCTTCATCTGGCCTCCATGCGTAGTTGTGGCAGACAACCTCATGGAAAAGTTACGTTACGGATGTGATGCTCCTGCTGTGCTGCCACCTACACATGTTAGCAATTATTAATAATTATGTAGTCCTATAAGCTGTTATAATTACGTAATTTTATCAAGTCTGTAAGTAGATAAGATGAACATGCAATTTATGTTACAAAATGTATTTTCTTTTAAGTATTATGAATGACGTGTATCAAATTGTTGAATATATAATATTGAATGATCTGTAAGCCAATATTTTTAGTCTTTGTATTACTCAACTGTATGTTTGTTGAAGTGACTTTACTTGCTGCTATTCTGGTTAGTTGTCAACTAGCACTCCTGTTGCGGACACATCTGTCGAGTTGTCAACTAGCACTCCTGTTGCAGACAAATCTGTCTAGTTTTCAACTAGCGCTCCTGTTGCAGACACATCTGTCGAGCTGTCAACTAGCACTGCTGTTGCAGACACATCTGTCGAGTTGTCAACTAGCACTCCTGTTGCAGACAAATCTGTCTAGTTTTCAACTAGCGCTCCTGTTGCAGACACATCTGTCGAGCTGTCAACTAGCACTGCTGTTGCAGACACATCTGTCGAGTTGTCAACTAGCACTCCTGTTGCAGACAAATCTGTCTAGTTTTCAACTAGCGCTCCTGTTGCAGACACATCTGTCGAGCTGTCAACTAGCACTGCTGTTGCAGACATCTGTCGAGTTGTCAACTAGCACTCCTGTTGCAGACACATCTGTCGAGTTGTCAACTAGCACTCCTGTTGCAGACAAATCTGTCGAGTTTTCAACTAGCGCTCCTGTTGCAGACACATCTGTCGAGTTGTCAACTAGCACTCCTGTTGCAGACACATCTGTCGAGTTGTCAACTAGCACTCCTGTTGCAGACACATCTGTCTAGTTGTCAACTAGCACTCCTGTTTTCAGACAGATCTGTCTAATTGTTAACTAGCACTCCTGATGCTGACACATCTGTCTAGTTGTCAACTAGCACTCCTGTTGCTGACACATCTGTCTAGTTGTCAACTAGCACTCCTGTTGCAGACACATCTGTCTAGTTGTCAACTAGCACTCTTGTTGCACACAAATCTACTTTGATACATTACCAACTGATATGATTTTACTAAGTTGTCAAGTGATTGATGCGTTACTGGTAAGTGCTGCTTTGGTTTGCCATAAATATTTTTAATAATTATTTAGTGATCTGGTGGCAACCTCCGAAAGGCTTCGTCACAGTTTATGGAGTGGGTTTGTTCGACTCCTCCCAGGTTTGCCCATTCCTCTGATGGAAATTTTCTTGGTATGAATCAGGAACTGAACAATGTCTGATATTTGTGCTGAGTATTTTTCGTCGTATCAGTCAGAAACTGAACATGGTCTGATATTTGTGCCGAGTATTTTTCGTCGTATTAGTCAGAAACTCAACATGGTCTGATATTTGTTCTGAGTATTTTTAATCGCATCAATCAGAAACTCAAACATGGTCTGATATTTGTGACAAGTATTTTTAGTTGTATTAGAAACTCAACATAATTGATATGCAAATAGGCTATTTTTTGTTTAACATCGTTGGTTTTCAGTATATTAAGAGGTTTTTTCATTGAGTTAACATATACCATTAACTTTTATCTGAACCACATAATCGTTAAGAACCCCCACCCCACAAAAAAAATCAGGGTGCGTCCCACTGCCCCTGTTGACAATTATGACTTGATTGATATTTCTCTTTTTTTTTTGCCGAGCTGTGTTCAACATAGATTATGATGACAGATACCCAACATCGGATATTGATCATTCTCATGTCAACATTTATTGTTTATTTTTTTTCATGTAATCAATAACTAATTGCAATTGTTTGCCCATTAACTGACATAACCAACTGCCGTTACTGATCCCCTCAAACTGTCAAGACTCTTGATGTACGCAGTCGGGTTTTTGAACACATCTATCAAGCTATAACACATTTTGGTCATTTATCAGTCGGCGTTTCAAATAACCACGAAATAAAGGTAGTCTATTGACCGCAGCCTGAGGTCATGTGATCGTCTTCGACTCGCTTGTCCTTAAATGGAGAAGATACGCTAACTCTGTGATGCCTCAAACATTCTGTTGCTGGACGAAATAGCTCTAGAATGTCTCCTAAGTGAGTACAACTGTAATATTAGGAACGTTTGCTGAGGGGTTCCACACTATTGTGCAATGTAGACTATAAGATGAAGAAGGAAAAGTTGGCACTGTAGCTGCACTTGTCTACTACATGCAGTAATTAGTTTCGTTGCCAAAATAGTCTCATATCACCAACACTTTTTGACTGAACCCTTATCATCGCTCTTTGTTTCATCCTTTTCGGCCACAGACCAGTGGGATGGTATAGATATAGAACATTTTATTTGCTGCAGCGTCTTCGGTGGTAAAGCAACTATTATAATATTGTGTATTCAGACAATTATCAAGGCAAACGTGCAAACCCTGAGCTATATGCTATTCGAGAGCCGCTCAAAAAATGTATGCCTCTCCTTCGACTCTTCTTACATTTATCTGTGTGTTAAGTTTGTTTGGGATTTGGTTGCTGCTACAAAGAAGCAACACTTGTATGCTCTGGCTATTTAACGAGCTGATTCACAAAGTGAGAAAATTTTATTAGTTGTAAGATTGTATCATGTTCGTTTTAGTTATAAGATTGAATAATGATCGACTCGTCCATGTATTTACAGTGGCCGTTTTTACGTCACCATTTCGTTCCTGTGTTGAGATCTAACTTTTTCCTAATGCTTGGACTATTTTTAACAACTTCTGGTCATTTACTGAAAACGTATGATTTGACAGGCAACCCATCATGTAGCTACTGCAATGCTTCATTGAACACGCTTTCTGTTAGCTGGACCACTTCCATCCACTCTGTGTCAGGATGTCATGTTTGAAAAAGAAAGCTTTTACGTTCCAGTGTACCGTCAAAATATGCATCGTCATAATGTAGATTTAAGTAACATGGTGATACAGTGAAAATTTGTCTATAATTTGACAAACTGGTTTGGAGATATCTCTTCTTGGATTTGGGCATTTGGAAACTGAGTTCACTGGGAAATAAAATCTGTCTAAAAACGGCTCATGACCTCGCAAATCGTCAACTTCAAGTGGTGATATCTCGAAAATTGGAGTTTGAACTTTCATGCATTTTTACTGTATCCTTGTGTTGCATGTATCTACATAATACCCTAAAAAATTGTCATAACTCTCGCCCTGTAATTGCAAGTTCATTTTGGCCTAAGATAGTTCAAAATTTATTTGATTTTCTTCACTGACTCATGGACCAGTTATATAATGGACAGCTAGTAACCGCCGTCAGGTATCTCCAGGAAGGGGCTGGGTTCTTGCTTTAGTTCTTCCTGATGTGCTAGACTCCCTCATGCGCGTTCATCACCACACGCATAATAGCCTGCCATCGTCATTCACGTTCATCACCACTCTAAAAGCGTTCCATATTTATGCGCCTGCATCACCACACGCATAGTCTGCCATCGTCATTCACGTTCATCACCACTCTAAAAGCGTTCAATCTTTATGCGCCTGCATCACCACACCCATAGCCGAGTTATCACGCGCACAACCTGATATCTTTATGCTCTAGTTCTGCATGTACAGCCAGTCATCTTCTTGCTCCAGTACCACCACACGTACAACATGCTATTGTCATATTTCTGTCACCACGTGCGCCGCATGGCATCTTCGTGATCCTTAGTCACCGCACATACGACACAGCCTGACATTTTTTATACGTACTTGAAAGTAATCGAAAAATCTCTGTCATTTCAGTGCCACGTTAGTCTTGCCAGTCACAAGCTTTCCGTCAGTATTACTGTTCTATTGTAATTATTATTGGTTTATGTATGTTTAAAGGATATGTTCGTAGTCCTAATATATGCCTTTTGACCCTACTGATGGGGTGCCTTTGTATTAATTGTCCGGTCTCCACGACCACCGCAGTTACTTTGTCACTCTTACTGGCTAATGCCGTTTGGGTCTGTGGAACGTACCGTTGTTGAACTTTGGTATTGAAATTGTCGGACTAAGTACGGCCACATTGACGATATCTTCCTGTGCGTGATACCTCCAATGGAAACAAATCACATCTCTCATCGTAAGGTACTAGAAATGCGTCTTTTTCGTTTTGTTTTCAATATCCTTGCATGGAGATTGTATGTTTTTAGAATATGTGTGTAGGAGTATTGGATATTCTTTTCCCGATGCCCCTCATTGCAAGGAAATTGAAAACAAAGCGTGGAAAAGATGTACTCCCGGTGTCTACAGTACTACAACATCTCATTGTTAAGCGTGTGATGACCTTTGTACGATCACAGGTATCAAAAGACAATGTCTGTAAGTTTGTGACCACCTTTGTACGATCACAGGTATCAGAAGACTAAGTCTGTAAGTTTGTGACCACCTTGTACGATCACAGGTATCAGAAGACTATGTCTGCTATTATGAATAATCGTTTCCTGCTAGGCTCAAGTTCCATACAGCAGTACATTTTCAGAATTTGTTTTCGACAAAAAAAAATCAAATGTTCGAACCTTCCAACGATTTTCCCTGGAACGTTTGATCGCCCACATTGTGTGTAATGCATCACAAATCACTCGTTAGTTAGAACCGCACATGGGTGGAACGCCTATTATAGTCGAGATTAGTACTATTTAGTGTATACATTAGCAATGTAATGGTCAATATTTGGTAGTTTGTTGCGTAGAATTGAATAAGTTAGAACATATTTTTATCTGAAAATTGAACCTAATAATATAGAATCACTACTTAACTACTCACAGTTGCAGACCCAGCATGAATATTCAAAAAGACGGCCCGCTGTACACTTTTTTTTTAATCTCAACATGGTAGCTCTTTTACATTAGGTGCTGTGCGATTATTGGATGCCTATTTGGTCACATAATCGTACGAAATATGATAGCAATAGGCAGCATGCAGTTTGAATATGAACGCTACTAACTTCTCATCAACCCACTCCTACCCTAAAATGCTTGAGTGAAAATTTTTGTTATTACAGTCCACATGATTACTAGCGCTGAGGATGAGAGCCACGTCGAGGCTGGTCGAGGTGCGTCGAGATTAGTCGAAACATGTTGAGGCGAGTCGAGTTGGTCGCGACGAGCCGAGACTGGCCGAAATGATTCGAGACAAGCCGAGTAGCTTTGCGCAGAGGCAGTATCGTAACCAATGACGGACAACTAACTGAGTTTGAAATTAACATCGCATACTGTTCTTCGCGTCTAAGCTCCAAAGTTTACAAGTTTCCAGGGTATAGAAACTTTTTTTTTGCTGTATCAAAATAAGAGCCGGTCACCGCTCTAAGCCGAATATCGCTCCGAGACCGAACATCGTCTCGTAAAGGTTAAAGTTTTCAACTAAAATTGGAGAGATCGACTATCATCTCTTT
>SDVV010002754.1:0-22416 GCA_016164225.1 Gammarus roeselii
TGAATAAATTTGGATTCATCTCTAATGTCATCCTTTCAATGCCTCGTTTGATCATTTATTTTTTATGCGAGCGGATAATATTATCGAGATGTATAATAAATTAATGAAGAAATCTAACACTAACACTACACAAATCCGACAGATTAGCTCTCCAAGACGACATGAAAACGGACCCAAATCCAGAGTAGAGAGGTAAAACATATCAATATTTTTTATCATTACACCCAATTAAGCCTATCTTATACCCGCAATTCCATGAAAATTCGCCGAATTTATATCAAATACAAATATATGCATATGATAACCAATCAAACATACAACAACAACTATAAAATAGCAAAATAAGATTCTCTACTCAACCCTAAGCAACACTGATGAACTATTATATACGGTGTATCCTACCACACCCAGATGATAAATCCTACTCCAATATCCCACGTGATCTGGTTTATGACTAAGATCGTATACTAATAACGTAACAGCATAACAGACATACCGAAAAAAAATACATTTAAAACAAAACATTGAGTTCATGCATAACAAATTATAATACTACGGTATCCGTTCAACCTGAAATAATTCCTAAATCTTATTATGTTATAATATCTATAATCGGTCAAAATCAAAGCCCACTGTGTCATTACAACAAACTCTACAATGCTTTACTAGGTCACTTCTCAGCAATCTACCGTTGATATATAACAAATTTAGAGGTAATACCCAGTCACGGTACAACACCTCAGACATACCATGCATCTGCTTAGTCCATCATCTCTGAACAACGTCGAGCAAAGTCATATCCTGGACATAACCAAAAATCTATTCACAGGTACAGTTGTCAAAAGGGGGCTGACATGAGTCTTAAAAAGTGTGACCAAAAAAATCTGAGCATCCGTTCACTGATGACCTAAGTGAACGACTACAACGAATAGCAGCTGGTCGAATAACCTCTCTAACAAACCCACGGAATTTACGACGTCCACAAGAACTTACAAAATTTACATTGAACATGGATGAACTCCAAATGACAACAAATGAGTGTAAACCACCTCTACACCAGGACCCCACCATCCAAAAAATCGTCTTCTAAAACGTTACACCATACACTTGCTTTGGTCCAATGACGAAAATTTCACACAGAGGCAGTACGGACTTACACCTCCTAAGCATTCATTCCTATGATTATCATGGAAAAAACATACAACATCAACAACAACAACTATAAAAAAAATAAGATGCTCTACTCTGCTCTAATTCACATTAAAAATGTAATACACAATGGTATTCCAGCATAGTAAATCGGTCTACTTACACAAATAAGCATAAACACAACGGGCTTTTGCCTATGGGACACCTCTAACTCCTCCTAAATATTGAAGAATGGTCCTACAATAAACATATAATAACCCAACAGCAAGACCGAGCTTGTAACAAATATAATCTTCTATTTCTATAATAACCACGTCAAACATTGTACCGGTACGTAAAAAGACAAATAAAACACTAAAAATATGCAACTTGTTACTAAATTATACCTGAAATAATGATCTACATTGCAGATACAAACGTAATATATCCTAATATTCCGATATTGTATAAAATACCCCAATACCTTGCATCGAAGATGCTAACTGTACAGAAAATATACAAAACTGAACGACACATACTAAAACTCTCAAGTTATAACAAAGCAAGAAGTTCAATTCTATACCATACCCAAAACATACATTAAAAACTGTGACGAACGAGAAAAAAATAAAAGCATGTAACCAAGCAAACAATTGACGTAAATAAGATACCACGACATGCGAGCAACATACGCTGAAACCTATAGTAAAGGGTGTGGAATACTTATACACAAACACGCTATAGTATATACAAAATTTGATAAAATAACTCTTCAATTCAGTCCCAAACAGGGGTGAAACAACATTTATTTAACTGAAGTAACCACGGCTTAATCGTAACAGAATGTCATATATACATATAAAATACCAAAATGATGCACTAACCGACCAATTGTGCTTGAAATAGTGTGCTTCATGGGAGATGCAAACCTAAAATATCCCACAAATTCCTATAACTGTATGAGATAACTATTCAAAATTCCAAAAAACACTTCAAATTCAACATAAATAATTCGATCATTACCAAGTTTACGTAACACAGTATAATAACTTACAATAAATCCATATCGTACAGGTACTCTCGGTATTGGAACATTGCGACAATGGAACACCGTTATATCTGTCTCAAACCTGGATAATGCGTTATGGAGTAGATAGATTCGCGTAACGAAGTTGCTGCATCAATCCAAAATACAACATCAACTCGCCAACTACCTATTAATATTATATAAATATGAAATAAACGACTGTGAAATACACAGAATGTTACCTAAAATTCAATATCAGGATGGTACCAAGCGTTCAACCGCTAAGAATCCCACCAAGCAACCTCCGAATGAGTCAATTATACCCCAACTAGATAGAAATACAGACATATATGTACAGAAAAATATATAGAAATATAATCCAGACATAAATATTTAATGATACAGACACTCGAACATAGCAAACATGCACGAAAAAAAAATTCAAATAACAGATATAAGCAATCTTACCTAATTTGCCAAAGCGCATCCAACGGTTTTAACATTCAATACTGCATGCAAATATAATGTAACTGTTAGATTTATTATCAATAAAAATTATATTATAAATGTATGTTATCAATACCCCCCTGAACATTCAGAGGACCAGCATTGAAAATGCATATATGCTACATGACATGCAATGGAATTGCAATACAGTATGCCCAGCATTGCAATGCAAATACTTATATGTAAATAAAAATATATAACCTATTATCCGAATGAGTCACCTCCGTTCCATCGTGCCGCATGCCTTCCGCTACCCTCCGCCCGTTAGCTGACTCACGCGTCAAACCAGTTCCGGTCTCGTCGTCGCTTTCCGCCGCTGACTCCGGCCAGCCCCTGCCTCACCAAAAGTAACTCTATTAAGCCATATCTTATTCCTTCGCATCCGTGTTTCATCACTATACTATCTACTCCCGTACCATTCTCGACACTCTAAGCTGGTCACAAGATACGGTAAGACGTGCAGACTGAAAGAGATCCTTACTAACCAAGTTCAGACATACCTTTAAATGCGTATACAGTGCCCACGCAATACGTATACAATACGAATACAATATTTATTGTGCAATATCTGCACAATACTTATCCAATATCAATACAGTACCAGTACAAAACCAATGCAATATACCCATATCCTTCAACACACCCACCGCGACACCCCATTTGCCCGCCGTCAGCCGTCCGCCCGTCGACCTCCACAGTCGAATTTAATCCCTTTCGATCTTCACTTCTGCTAAGGAAGCCATGCAATTGCATGAATGTACGGTAACGAAAGAAAATATAAGTATGGTTAGTCAATATCGGAAAAACAAACACTTTTGCCACGTGGAAGGAAATTTTACTGCGGAAATTCTGACGATATTATATGAGGACAAAGCTTCTAAAGGAATAAAATCAATTACATTTCCGATGAGTTTAAATATCGAGCGGAAAATGAACACCAATTTTTTTTTCCTAATCCTTAATCGTAAACGAATTTTCTTTCGCTACTGTATGAGTTGTAACTGAGTCGGTTTATACAGTGCCATCTATTGATGAAAGGCTTTCGTTGAGGTGTGGCCATTGAATCTTCGAATATAACATTAACCCTTCTACGACTAATTTGTGATGATGATCAAATATTTAGAGCACAGAACTATTAGGTCAGACAAAGTGATCTTCGCACAGTGCAAAAATCACACCTGACAAGGTACTAAACCTTGTTCCAGCAATGATGAGAGAATATCAGAAATATAAATGTGTATTGCATGAATGCGAGATGAGAGGTATCCGTCCAGTTTCTCAGAAGGTAGTCATACTACAAATATAATATATCAATTGGCAACTCAAGATCCTATTAGTGGTCGTCCGGGCACCAGCACCGACTTGGAGCCGCTCCGCGGTACGGTACCATGCATCACCAACTGCGCTACCGCTACAAGTCCAGTTGTGGCCCTCCCGACACAACTACCTCCATCGCAACTATCTCTGGCACCACAACCACCGCAACCATCAGAAAAAGGGAAGGAGAAGATGGTTAATGGGTTGATTTGTCGGATTTTCTTGTGGGACAGAGGTAATAAGGCGGAGAGCCTGAGAGGTAGCCGGGTGTGACCGTGAGAGAAGTTACACTGGATTGTCAGGTATATTTGCTTCGTCTGTTGTGGGATCCATATCTAGCATTTTTGAGGAAAATATTTGTGTAGGCCACGGATTAGTGATCGTGGTGATGGGACTCAGGCATTTGAGATAAATACATCTTAGTTGACATAGTATAGCCCCGTCCATGCAAATGGACAACGTCGGCCACCAGTGGACACGGACACCGGCAAAGACATGAGCAAAACGCTGGTTGCGTCCAGCTAGCAAATAGCTACCGCCGGCACCACTGCCCGAGAGCAACACAGATCACTCAGTACCGCTCAGGCTCTCGTCGGATGTTGAACTTGTGCTCTCCGTGCTATCCTGACTATCAAGATCATTCAGAGAGGAAATTGATTGGCGATCAATGTCGCCCGGTTCAGGAAGGACAGTTCAGCGAAACACCATAATTTTGAGTGGTACAGGTCATGCCTTCCAGCACCAGACTTCATCGATACCACCAAATCGCAACGTCTTCTGCGTTATTGTGATTGCAATCTTCTTTCAATAGTCTACAGTGATGTCTTACCTTTCATCACCGTAAGGATCCTACCAATTGCAACAGCGTGACTCGTTCTTTTCTTATATTCTTTAGACTTTACTTTCCATAAACACGGTTGTGTTTTGAGCCGTTCAGTAAATATGACGACGGACGCTCGTGACCAGGCGACAGGCGTTGAATTGGATGAAGCGCTAGCAGAAACTAACCTCCCGTTGAATGCTGAATGCACACTGGCCGGCACTGCCACGGACATACCTCGAAAATTGAATCACTGCAAACACGAGATGTGGTGGAATCTGGCATCCAAAGCACCAGAGTTTGCCCAGCGAACATGTCCGTGTCCACTGTTCGTCGGTGCTGTCAACTGCCATGAACAGGGCTTAATGCATACCCTAAAGCTCGAAAATTCTGTTTATTAAAATAGATTATTTCAATTTCAGGGTGTGACAAAGTCGATGAGACGTGTCATGTCTTCAAGTCAAGTATGATATGAAGGGCTGCATGACAAGAATATATTGAATTAATTAATCGCTAGTGAATGAGGATATCATTTAACTATTGTGGGACGGATGTGTCTATGATTTTAATAATACTCAAAATTAATGTCCCAATTATGAGTGTTTTGCGTCGGTGTTGGTGACCTCGACATATTCCACCTTGTTACATGCGCGTGCGTGGGTGGCCTCGATCTGTTCCTCTTTAGTAGTTGGTCGGTGTGGGTGATCCCGATCTGGTCCCCCTCACTGGTTGCGTTGTTATTTGTGACGTCAACCAAGCAACCCGGTCTGGTCCTTCTCGCTGAATGCGTTGGTGTTGGTGACCCCAATTTGCTTCCCCTCGTTGATTGTGTGGGTAAGCGTGGCTTCGATGTCGTTGATGCTGAGGGAATACTCAATCAAAACAGACTGGCTGACTTCAATGCAACTAGTTTAACTATTCGATATGTTGTTCTTAGAATTGCAATTATCATTCACTCTCTTTTTGTTCAATGCAAATTTGTTCTGATTTGTGAGTTTTCAGAATTAGATTTCTTCAATGTAGAGATGCTTTCAATAAGAGGCTTTTCAATTTGTAGGTGTGGTATTAGATTATACACATTATCTTATTTTTGCTTTTGTCAATTCCTATTGTTTGTGCATCAGGGAACGTTGCAACGTTTGAAAAAGTAAGCTATGATATGCGTATTGTAGTAGAGGGTTAGGAGCAGAGGGGTTTCGGTGGCAATACAATTTATGGTAATTGGTGGGGATGGAGAGGAGCAGCTCTACAGCATCATGTGCTTTTCAATGTGGACAAGAGGTGACTCAGAATGCGTTAGGAAATCTGTGACGTTGTTATCTTGACTGAGCTTGAATTACTGGCACTATCATTTTATGCGTGCTATGAACTTAGGATGATGAAGGTTCTTATCTTGTAAATTTGATGCCCTAATTACTGGTCATATGTATAGGTGTTTATTTTCCCGATCGACATTATCAAGTCCACATTGATATTTTTATTACAAAGAAAATATAATGTTTCCTACAAGAATTGATTGAAAAATGTCTTCACGAATCATGTTTTAACTTATATGGAAGATTCTTGCAATGCTTTCAATCTTACTAACTCTCCCAACAACCGCTCTAAATGGCCTACTATCAAGGATTGACGGATTTGGAATGACAAAGCCTAGACCAACTGCTTCGGAGATATGCAACTGTTTTTTTACTCTAGAAACAATGATAAAAGTTGGACGGAGCCAGCTGCGCTCAGTGATATGGAGGCGGCATCGATAAAAGTTAGATGGAGCCAGCTGCGCTCGGGGATTTGGAGCAAGTTGCGCTCGGGGATGTGGATTTTGCACTATTTTCCTGGTTAGGTTTCACCAGTTTAAATAAATAACTACATGCACTATGTTGTTATAGTAAATGAATTATGACCTATAGTAATGAAGAACTCTCAAGTATTTGATTTTGCTCGCGCCATTCTTTTTCAACACTATTACAGAGGGGGAGTTAACGATGCGCAGTTGTCATCATTGATGGATGAGGCGCCCCCTAGGAAAACTATAGACTATTTGATATCCTCTGGCAGTTTCAGTTTATTTTTGTTATGGCGAAAGGCGCTGGTGCGTTGCGCTGTGGCCGCAAATGGTGCAAAATTTGCTTCGTATGTGCGAAATGTGATGAAATATGGATATTTTTATATTGAAACTATGACGAGAACTGTCAAATATGCATTTAATTTTGTTTGAGTGGTACTTATTGCACGATAAAGTGTTTTTCGTCATTAAGTGTCTCGCTTGGTCTTGCTAGTGTTGCCTTGCATCTGGCAATCGCTGGTCTCGGACCGGGTGTGCCCGTTGCAAAGAGTAACGTTTTATTACATTTAAAACTGCAGCACTGCTGTTCCCTAATTTTTTCGCTTTGATATACTTTGGCCGCTACCCTATAATCCAATATTTTGTGCCAGTCATTTTTAATTCATTCAATATTTTTTTGCTCCAATGAGAAGAAAGTGCAAGATTTATATCCAAAACTAGTTATCGTGTTATTATTCATATACATTTAATCTTTGTAAATGTGTGAGGTATTTTAACGAGTTAATATCTACTTTATTGCCCTTGACTGATGCCTGCTAGCTCTTCTGGCAAAAGTATTGCAGAGTAGGGAGCCTGGTGATGATAATTGGCACAGATTCTGCCCATGAACTTTTCTGATTGTGTGCTTGATTGAAATGCCCACATTTAGATTTTCTGTGCCTCAATTAATAAGCTCCTTTCTGAATTGCAATTTGATGAGGTATCCCTTATTCTAAATTTGATAAGATCTCTCTCCTCATCAGATTTGTTTCTGCACTTCAGATTCTGAGAAGCATATGTTTTTCTCACAGTCTGGTGATCTAGGATACAGGCCAGAAATTCTAGCTGATCAGAATAATCTGGTCTCCAACAACTTGAGACAGGAGGACAGTCAATAGCAAATGTTGCTTTGCTGTTGGAGTTGACTTTGTCCGTGTAGCGGTTAACCTTGTACTAGTCATGACGATGCTGCCTGTGTGCACTAGCATGTGTACATATTACTTCTGAAGTTCTAAATGATTGAAAGCAGAGATACGTTTTTTCTTGTGCGCACCAGCGTGCATCTGACATTGCTTGAATGTTCATATTTTTTCAGCTTTGACAGCGTTTTTTCTTGCACGCTGAGGCGTACGGTAGAGTCTACTGGAATCCATGATCGAGCCCTACGGGGAAGCTATGACTTGCCTTGAGGCTCTGTTGGAAATGAGGATCAAATCAAATTCATAATTTATTCAAAGAGATGTATTGCCCTAGCTGCTGGAATCAGCATCACCAAACATAAATTTTCTGCTCATGATCTAACTCAAATGAGTATTGTGCACTTACTAGAAAGCATTTCTAGAAAGAGGATCTTTCTGTGAGTTGGTGTTGGTGAGCATTCATGAGGCATGGATTTGAGAGCTGTAGCATGTGGTGCTGCCCACCCATGCAGGGTGGCTGTCTGCTGCTTTTGGTGCAGGTCAGTGCAATAATGCCAGAGTGGTGATTTGTGGGGCTTCTGTTTGTGGTGCTGGTGTGCCTGGTTGTGGCTTGCTGTAGCTGGTCACAAATGCTGTGGCAGGTTGTGGTGGTACAGCAGATTGACTGGTATGCCAAGATTGACTGGTATGCTTAAAGCGCCGCCAAGTTCACAGCTCGGGCGCCGCCAATGCTGAAAAAACAGGAAGTAGAGTCGTAGGTCTAACGCCAAGGCGCCGCCGGTGCTGGCCAGCAAAACTAATGTGCCGCCGATGTCAATAAAGTAATTGAGGGGCGAGGTAATTTAGGGACGCCTCTGCCAGGTAGTCGGCGAGTGGTATATATTGAAGTGTATTTGAATTGTTTCACTTCAGTAAAATGCACATAACTATTAAAAACTGACCGCAAACTGCCTATTTCTGGCATCACTTGCGCATGTTAATATTTTCTGAAAAGTGAATTCCTCATTTTTTTTATGGCAAGAATGTGACTTGCAGCGCGTGTTCAATCCTGTATTTAAGTGTTCATGTATCTTCCTTCCATTGTAGTAAACACGCATGGCCATAATACCTTTGAAAATGAACTAAATATTCCTAACAGATCATTATTAGTGAGGCATACCAATATTTACCGTTGCTCCTGACTTCTCTAGTAAGCAAAAGTAGAGCACCATTTGGTATCTTGATCAAGCGCAATGCACGGTAATCTTGTATCAATGCTGTGCGCGGTGCATTAAAAATTTCAACCACGACCACTGCGGTAGAATAGTACACATATGATGGTTGAATGTGCGCCAGGTTACCCTGCCTTCTACCGATTACGCTTCAAATACATATAAAATCTAACGCATAACTGTAAATTGAAAGT
Source organism: Gammarus roeselii (assembly GCA_016164225.1). NCBI lineage: Eukaryota > Metazoa > Arthropoda > Malacostraca > Amphipoda > Gammaridae > Gammarus > Gammarus roeselii. The sequence goes on from SDVV010002754.1 coordinate 9,166, forward strand.
AAATCTGCAACAAACTTTTGATGTTTCACGTTGACTTCACCCAATTAGATGTCACCCCACATATCTGTAAATGCCAGCGGCGACCGGGGTGATTCCAGGCGGTGACTTCCTGCACCCCTCTTTTGGGCACCAAGACATCGGAAATGTCACTATTAGACTAGGGAACTTGAAAGAGCAGGTCTTTGTTAGTAAGTATCAGCTATTTGTAAAAATTCAATACGTGCACAGAATTTATGAATAATTGCCAAAGTGAGGGTGTGTTTTTCTGTTATGGTAAACTTTTCAAGTTGGGATAATTGGGTAAAATGCAAGGTAGGAATGATTAATCAATGATTTTATAATGATATTTTTGAATTGAATTAGAACAAAGTAACATGACAACTGGTAAACTCTCAATAGAGCATTAAACATTTTTTGTAATATAACAGACACAACGGAACAAAAAGTGTAGATGAACGGCAAAAATAAATGTAAGTGTAAAGCGTAGAGCGTGAGCGAAAGCTACGCAAAGACAAAGAAAAAGTGAAGAAAGGGGTTGACGGAAAAACCCACCTTGTAAGGAGATACAAACACGGGATATAAATCTTGAGGAATTACAGTTACCTAACAACCTAAGGAACAGATATTAACGCTGAAGGACAATATCACACGCCTCAAGTATGAACGCATACCAGTATATATAGCAAAACTGTCACACAAAATAAACGCTGGAGGGCTAAATCAGACCCATCTAAATATGAGATACTGAGTGCTAATAGCATCTTGAGTTGTTCTTACCTCCACTTGACGGATCAGCTAATGGAATGATCTGAGATCTGCGCTCCTCTAACTGAGCTGGAGGCTATTTTACATGCGTTTAAATACTCGGCGGGCGCCTGTTAAAGTATGCCTGGCACAAGCCAAGCTAGGCCAGCACAAAATGTGAGCAAGGGTGCAGCATTTGTGCTTCTGAATGGCAACTCAAATGATACCTACAGTCACAATAAGTTTTGTACAAGCCCATAAATTTGTATGAACGGGGTGATTGACGCACCGGACCTAATCACGATCTTTTAACACAAGATAAATTTACGGTACGGTTGTGGAACGTGTAAATGTTCAATAGATGAGGGCCATCGTGGGTTTGTGGTTAAATACCTACGCACTAGGGCTCCTTTTCATTATAAGGGAAGTATCACAAGATAGCCCCTCTTTAGTTTTAGTGGCCTGAAGTGTGTTTATGCGAGAAAGATATTCCCTTATCCTTCAAATTACGCTAAAGTATGAATCAGTAAACACAAATTTTCTCCTAGTGGCCCTTGGCAACAGTTTGTCTGAGCCAGCCCCTGGACTGGCAATGGCAGGTGCAGCCATTATTCAATCTGTGATTGGTCTCCTCAAAGAGGGAACATGTGGCAGGCAAAGAAATGAAAGGACAGCATGATCTAAGGAAGAAATGAAGCCAAATGACCTCTGTTATAACATTCTAGTTCCCTTATAATTTTGGTTCTGAAAAATCAATGTTTTGCAAACTTTGATCCTGTGGCTGAAGTTTTCATTGGATAAGGACCAAATATGGTGTTGATACACAGAATATGTTGTAGTTTGTTGGGTAAGAAGGATTTTTGGAGAAAAAAAAAACTTTTGTAAGTATATACAAATACACAACTGCGGGGAATCACTCCAGGTGAGAAAACAATTGGGTGTGATTCCCTGCATCTCTTTTGTTGATAAATATCTTGTTTTTTTTTAATGAGAAGTAATTGAATGCTGTTCTTCACACATATAATGACATCTGGAAGTAAATGACTTAGAATAATGATACCACAGCCAATTTCTAATGTGTATCTAATTTAATAATGACCCGATGTTTATAACACATGGTGACAAGTCTAGGCCTAAGTGTCAACTTAGGTTTAACACCAAGGAAAGATCTCTTTTTCATAATATTTTCATATCAAGATAACAATACCTTACCTAGCATGCCTTGTATTCATATTAATGCAATTAGTTTGCTGTAGAATTGGAGTAAAACATTCTTTACTTGTTCTATCGTATTATAAAAGAGATTTTTTTTCATATTATTTGTTCATATACTGATACTTTAGGGACATTATTAGTTTAGGATGTGGAGAAATGACTTCCAGTTATGATTGTTTGCAATTACTGAAGAAAAACTTTGTTTCCCACGTCGAACTTGTGGGAAAAAAATCCTTTGACAGTCGGGTATGACGGCAGCAAAAGAAGAGCATCAAAAACACCTATCACAGACGCAATATTTTACTTGACATTTTATTTTAAGCAACTGATATATACAAAGATAGGCATGCTCTTTTCATTGGTACTCTCAAACTTTTAATTTACATTTCAATTATTGATAAATGTGTGGTGCAGTAAGTCGCCCTGTTAGGTGTGTGCAATCACCCCCCGATTGGGGGCCATAGCTCGCCGCACATTTTTTTGTGAATAACTTCTTTTTGGCTGATGATAGAATGTTGAGATTTATGCTGCTTCATGTTAATTATAGTAACTATACACACCGTAACTACAAAGTTTCTCCGCTGCGTACTTTTTGAGTTATTTTAAAGTATGCAGAAAATGCTGGTAGTCACCCAGTTGACCCTACCAATAATTTCTTATTTGTGGAAATGATGAAGCAATTGGAGCCAAGGTGAAGCATTCATACCTTTGAGTCTTACCTTTGCAGCCCCACAATGACTCTGCATACCCAGTTGTCAGGTGCACCATGCCAGGAGAGGCCAGCACAGCTATGCGTGCCAGCACCTACAGACTCCACAGAACAATAAGGGGAAGATGCTGGAAGGGATGTGCACCATTGGCTTCCAAAAAACAAACCCAAAGCCACTTGCTTGAAAACCCAAAGCACAACTACAACCCAGCAGAAAACTATGAAAGCAAATACATAGCTATACACATATATAAACAGATAGACAAGCAACAGGACGAATCACTTCACAATCGCCCAAACGTCTGGGAACGGAAGACCCTAGCACTCAAACAACCTATTCTCCATAATCTCAGCCAATCCTGCCTTGAAAGCAAATGGTAGAAGTGTTGACAACAGCAGCGGGCCGCTCATTCCACATACTAATGCATTGAACATTTAAAAACCTCCTTGCCACATCCATGGAGCAGCGGGGCATCAAGAGTTTGTGCTAATGTCCCTGCGTCCTACCATCCAGCCACCTTTGGAACTCAACGGACAAATCAAAACCCTCCGGGGTCACAACACAGAATTTTCCAATACTTTGACGTCACTTCTCAGTAACCTGCCCTTGATTGAGAACAAATTGAGAGCCATCAGCCTGTCATGGTAGGACATCTCAGACAGACCGTGCACCTGTTTGATCCACCTCCTCTGAACAGGCTCAAGCAACTTCACATCCTGGACATAACCAAGATTCCACACACAGGAGCCGTATTCAATAATGGGCCTGACACGTCCCACAGAGTGTGTGACCATAAAATTTGGGCTTCTATTCACTATCAACCTAAGCAAATCACTACAAAGACCAGAAGTTTGTCTCGCAAGTTCTCTGACATGACCATGAAACTTAGGACCAACATACACATGAACTCCCAAATTGCGATGCTCTTGGACAAACTCCAAACAAGCCCCCCAAAGAGTGTAAACACCCTCTGCACTGGGACCAACATCCCAGCAAGCAGGTACTGTCAAGACCTCTATTAATGTTGTGGCTGAAATATTTGGTAATCTCTGCGGAAACCCCAACTGCCAAAAAAAAGCTTGATACCCACCAACATTGGTGTGTTGAGACTGGGTTGATGAAAGGAATGACCTGCTTAGTAGCAATTGCTTGGTAGCTTGTGTGGCAGTTAACATGTGCCCACCTGTGTGGTATAATTTTTACTGTGTACACAAGGAAATTGTTACTTGCAGTCTCTTCATGACCCTCAGTCACATTGCAACATGAACTGGACCCATACAGGGATGACTTCATGTGAGACATTGCCTAGTCAAGGCCAAAGCTGCACATAGGCTACCTTCACCTCAACGCATTAAGAGACAATACGCAGAATGCCATCCCCATTAGCTAGGATATGAAACAAGGTGGGTTGACGCACTTTTGCTGTGGCTGGGGCTCCAGATGCCACCCCTGCAAACAAGGCACCTAGATGGAGTTGGCTTGCCTGACTCATGTAGGCTCACTTGTACGTGGCGCTACGCCAGTGGAAGTTCTTGGTGGGGTCTCGGGAGTCACTGTACATGTCCTTGTTCATTTTAGTAATGTTTAGGAAGAGCATATTTTGTCAGAAATCCAAAATGAATTAAATTAGAATTAAATGTTTCAAAGCAGAGTCCTTGATGAATGTACAAATTTATAACTTGAGTTCTTGACCATGGGATGCATGAACATATATAATTTTATTTGTTATTTTTTAAGGTATTGGCAGGCCTTGGCAACTTTTTACCATTACCGACCAATATCCATTTTTGCCAATACTTGACTGTACCAATACCACCAAAATTTGCCTATACTAGCTAATAACTTGCTTCATCCCTAACTCAATTCTTAAGGTCTTGGAAGATTCATAGACATGAAATTCTGGAAGGGTCCTGGTTCAATGTCAATAAAAGCATTGTAACAAAACTGATGACAAGAAACCAAGCAAAAATTGACTATGTGTTAGCTTCTTTGAAGTGCCAAAACTGATTGTAGGTTAAAAGATGTCAACCATTGCAATGAACAATTTCATGTTTTGGGCACCTCAGTTTATCAATCAAATGCCACTGGAAATACATGAGATATAACATGTGCTGCAATTGTCAGTCACTACAAACATTGTGTGGTTAAAAAGTTTATTGGACAAGTACTTCAGCTGTGGTTTTGATCAACCTCAATGTTGTAATAAACGACTCTACTCCCACTAACACTCAAAGGCTGATGCTACTGCACAAGTTGTGTCCACACTGGTGTAGATCAGGTAGCAGCTACGCTGTAACCAAATATATTATCAGCTATGGTATTATTAGCTCATATGAAGATGTTATAAACTAAAACTCCACACCCATGGGTCAAGAGGAAGTTAGGCTGTAACTGGTCACCCTTCTGTGTAAAAATCCTGCCATTATGAACTTGGTTATGGACTTATAAAAACAAAATTAGCTGTGGTGTCATTTTATTGTCATATAGCTACTTTAAAATGACAATCAATATGTGTAGCTAAGTGCAGAAAATCAATTTGGTACTTTTCAACATAATAAAATGATAACAAATCTATGTGCGGAGTCGCCTTTGAAAAATTGAAATGGGTTGACTCCTCACTGTAATTTTGTTTCCAATAGCAGTATAAAACTTTCTTCCACCTCAATCTACATTCTATTCCTAATGTTACCTTATAATTTTGTTTCAAACTTTAGTGATCAAATCAAAGCTAGTGCAGCTTTGATTATTCCAGGGGATTTCCTTTCATTGATGCTTCAAAAATTGTTTGTGCACCATAGATTTTTATAAGTTGCTGATACATACAATAAAAGATTTGCTGTTACAAGTGATGTAGTCAAAATTTGATATTTCTGATGTTTGGGTGTCCAAAAAAGGGTACTGGGAGCTACCTTGGGTTGTTGAGTGTGGGTAGTGTTCTGGGTTGCTGCAATTTGATTATGTAATTTCAAACTCATACCTAACATTGATTTGTTTAAACTATTCCTGTTTTTTCACTTATTTTATTTGTTGGTGTATACACACCGCCCTACGGGGGAGTCTGCATTAACTTCGCGTTGGGACTCCGGTGGAACATGGAAGCAAATAATAAATAAATAAATTGGTGTATACATATCAAGTTCTTTTACACTTTTGAAGCTATAGTATGCAATGCATCATTGGCAAAGTAGCTAATTGTGTGTAGCTACACAAGCAAAAAGAATCCCCCCAATCGTTCATCTTTTACTTAGAAACAAACCAGGCTTTCCTAAATTCTTATTAAACTATATGCTTTTTATTTTGCATATGTTCCTCAAGATAAGTGCTAAAAAAAATTATGAGAGAAATTGGCAGCAACTTTATTGAATGAATAAACTTAACAATACTTAGTGTAAAATGAACTTCATTCAATGGTCTTAATGACCTGCTACAGTAACTTTTCATTTGGGGCTGATAACACCTCCCAGTGGGGAAAGAGAGACATGCCTATTTGCTTACCATATTTTGGTTTTGAATGTAGACTTCTTGCTAATGTTTTTCCTTCTGAAGCTTCATTAGAGTGATAAAATGTATATACACAAAACATTGAAGCAATTGAACAATGGTGAAGCCAATTTTAATGTCCATGAAATGAATTGAAACAATATTAAGACTATGAATTTCATTTCACTAAATTTTTTCCTGATTTATCATCCGTGATTGTTTCATGAACATGTTTTTTAACAGTGCTAGAAGACAATTGTTTTGACAGGTGGTCATTCACCTCATTGTTTTTGCCAGGTCCCTCAATGATTTACTTTACTTTATCAGTTTGAATGTTGCACACACATCTTCTACCTCCTTCACTATGCATAACATCCTACTATCCTCTTCAAGGCAGGACTTGCAGTGAATCTCGATTTCTTTTATTGTGTTGGTAGGTATGTAGGCTTGGAATGTGATTATTTTCAGAACTTTTTAAAATATATGCAGTATCAAACATCTGTACCTACATTGTTTTATTACTTAACATTGATGAATGAATGTGGAAAACATAGTTTCACTATTATGTTTTGATGTAGCTATCTATTGGCATTTTAACAGGTAGCTAAATATATATAATTGCTACCGGATTTTTATAAATTCCATTTATCTTCCTATTCTTAATTTATCACAGTATTTATGAACATTTTAAAGTGGAACTCCACACATAGATCAGTGTTTCTTAGTGAGTCAATTTACAAAAATATCTGAAAATAGTTTACCGTGGTATCACTGTTTCAGGATGTTGATTGAAGATAGATATCTTCTAGAATTGGTACCTACCTCACAGTTCACTTTAGGTGGAGTGTTAATTGCCTTGAAATAAACCTCCTCTAGGATTGGTATGAAAGTGTGGCAATTGCCTTGAGGTGCCAAGTGCTGTGTTGTTGGTGTTATAGTGAGTGTTAATCCTGTATAGGTGACGAGAAGCTCACCAAGTTATTGACAGGCCATCCCTGTCGTAGGTCTTTTCTTTTGTGACTGCTGCTAAAAGCCTCCAGAACAAATGGATGCGTTTATACCTCAACTGCTCACTACTGACACCCGCAAGAAGATCGCAGTCGGAGCAGACGTCCTCAAGTATCTGTCGGAGCCTGACAACCCCATTGAATGTGAAGACATTGGGGCGTTCATCGATGGCGTGGTGCCGTGGATGCAGAACAGCAACTTCAAGGTGAGTTCTAAAGGCACCTAGCGATCACTTAGAGCCCATCAGCAGCATCAAAAGGAGTAATGGCGTGCTGAGGCTCTGATGACCCACGGTTGGTCGTCACGGTCTGTTATACGCAAGCAACCATGTCGGTCGGCCGTTGTTAGTCGTGCATTTAAAGCGACACAGCGTTTGGGATGAGCTGATAACTGCTCTTGCTTCAGTCTAACGGGAAACATGAAAATAATTACATATTCTTCTGTACTAGTCTATTAAATGACTTTCTTGATTTATTGAATTGCACCCTTTGTAGCTGAATTTGATGCAAATACCTTTTATAATCGGTCCTCATGGCAACTCATGGTCACCAGCTCAATCTTCAGTCTTGGTGGCCATGTTACTAATTGGTGGGGCAGTTTATTTTGCGGCATTCTCTAGAAGTACGATTTGTGTGTATTGTCTGGTCACTGCAGTATACCAGTGGGCAGTGACTACTGCTTTGTAGCACCAAGGTTCGTTCAATTTGTCCCTTACAATTAATCTGCTGTTCATGCGGCATATCCACAAAATAAATACGTAGAAAGTTATGCACATATCACAAACAAATTGGCTAGGTTGCCAAATAATGAATGACCTGGGTAGCTAGAATATTTACAATGTTTTTATAGTAATTTAATATGCACTTGATATTCAGTTGCTAGCTATATTTCATTCATGTACTTCCTGTCTATTTAAATACTTACGTATTTTTCTACTTATCCAAATTAGTATACCATCGATAAGTAATAATAACATTCCACTCAGCAATGCATCAGACATCTGTTAGTTGTTATTATGAGCACGATAAGTGAAGGTGAAGGTCGTGTGTTGGCGCCGCTTATCGTGTTAGTCGACGTGGCCGCAGGACCGTGCTGACGAGGTCATTCTGTCCGACGGTGCCATGCTTGAGACGCCAGCTGGGTCTTTGCCAATACCGTGACAAAGAGTCGATTCCTTGTGGACAGCTACAGATATTCGGCCCCGTGACGAGCGCCTGCGGGCGTGGTTACGCCTCATCCATTGGTCAGGGATGTTTGTAAATGAACGTTGATGGCGTGAGCGCCACGCTTCTGGCCTGTTAGAGTTGAATGACTTGCAACGCATGGTACACTCTGTCTCTCTATCTCTCGACCCGACCTACTGACCAACCCTGAATTGGTTCAGTTTGGCATCTCAGTATGGGTGGGCATAATGAACTAAGTTCATGTTTACTGCTTGTTTGCGTGATGAGACTAATTCTGAAGTTCTAACAGTTGAGCTGGTGTGTAATGCTCTCTTCTAGGCATCGAGTCTCCGTATCGTTGTTATGGTGACCAAGAGGACAACGGTGATTGAATGCGAGTAGGTCTTGGATATTCTCTCACCTAGTGTGAGCCGTTCCTCGAACCTTTGTTTGGGGGTGATGTTGGTCATCGGAAGTGTCATTTTTTGCAACGTCGGACCTAATGTGCTGTAGAGATTACAGGACATCGATGGTGGTTTAGTGAGCAGCTACAATTTTAACGTCTCGCTTGAGGAAGCAGCTCGGCACTTTCTTTCTGCACAGTGCTTAGCAGATGAAAGGTTTTCATCGTTCCTGATGCTCCTTTCCATGAACACTACATGGTGCCGTGTTGCGTCTTAATGACTGGTGCTCCACACGACTTCGCTTTGAAGAAGCTTTTCGCAGAATAGCTGCCACCTGACCCCCAGCTGAGCCTCTTCCAATACTTAGATACTTACTTGAATACTTGGAGGAACTTCGCTTTAAAAAGCTGGTTGCAGCATAGCTGCCACCTGACCCTCAGCTGCGGGGGTCAGGTGGGGACTTCTCTTCAAAAAGCTGGTCGCAGAATAGCTGCCACCTGACCCCAGCTGCGGGGACATTCTCCACTCGCACTGTGGCATCAGCATTTACATGTTGCTGCCACATTCGCCAGTCAGATCCTGCCTCAACGAAGCGTTGGAGCAGAGAGTCGTCTTTTCATTGAGGGTATTCATTCATTAGAGGTTTAGCAGCTGATACCTCAGCTGTGTTACTGATAAACCTCTAATGAATGGATGCTCTCACTGAAGAGACAACTCTTAGCTCCAACGCTTCGCTGAGGCAGGATCTGATTGGCGAATGTGGCAGCAACATGTAAATGCTGATGCCACAGTGCGAGTGGAGAATGTCTCCGCAGCTGGGGGTCAGGTGGCAGCTATTCTGCGACCAGCTTTTTGAAGAGAAGTCCCCACCTGACCCCCGCAGCTGAGGGTCAGGTGGCAGCTATGCTGTGACCAGCTTTTTAAAGCGAAGTTCCTCCAAGTATTCAAGTAAGTATCTAAGTATTGGAAGAGGCCTTGTGCCTATTGCTCGAGTTGGCCGTGGGCCTATTGCTGTAGAGATATATGTGTCACTATGTCACATGCTGGAGGTGGCCCTGTGGCAATGTACCATCACCTGCCAAAGTCTTGCCTTTAATGCAAATATTTACAACGGCGAACATTTTTTATGAAAGAATTCTAAAATTATAAATTTTGCCATGAGTACATCGTTGCAGAAAGCCACTGAACTATGAGTAACCCTCTCAACGTTATCTGAAGCAAACGAATCATGATTGAAGGTGCTAGATTATTCCAAGCAATGGTACCAATTACTACAACCAAACCGTAGCGTTCAAGTTGCAGGTGACAGGTGCCTGGACTATTTTATCAAACGCCACTGGCAATACGTGAATCGACCGTGTGTCTTAATTGTCGGCCACAGCAAACATTTGAGGCTCATAAGTCGCTTGAACAAGCACCTAAACTGTGTTCCTGATCTACCTCTTATTAGTGGTGGGACAACTCTCTACTCGAACGCGACGCCGACCAGGGGATCTGACTGGCGGATGTGGTAGCAACATGCTAATGCTGATGCCACAGCACGGACTGAGTGTACCCACCGTTGTGGGCAGGTGACAGTTAAACGCAAACGCTGATGCCACAGCATGGGCTGAGTGTACCCAACGTTGTGGGCCAGGTGGCAGTTAAACGCAGATGCTGATGCCACAACACGGGCTGAGTGTACCCACCGTTGTAGGCCAGGTGGCAGTTAAACGCAGATGCTGATGCCACAGCACGGGCTGAGTGTACCCAACGTTGTAGGCCAGGTGGCAGTTTAACGCAAATGCTGATGCCACAGCACGGGCTGAGTGTACCCAACGTTGTAGGCCAGGTGGCAGTTTAACGCGAATGCTGATGCCACAGCACGGGCTGAGTGTACCCAACGTTGTAGGCCAGGTGGCAGTTTAACGCAAATGCTGATGCCACAGCACGGGCTGAGTGTACCTATCGTTATGGGCCAGGTGGCAGCTACCCTGTGAGTTGTTAAAACAGTGCAGAATTTACATGTCAATATCAAGTAGGAATCCAATTACTGGAGAAGCCTTACAGCACAGAGTCTATTGCTGGCGGTGACAGTGCCTAATGCTGGCGGTGGCCCCGATACTTTTGTTTGAGGTTGAGGTGCCCATTGGCCTCGTGATTATTACTGGAGGGGTCCGCGTTGCAATGTGCCTACTGCTGGCGGAGGTGGCACTGTACGTACCTTCCAATGATGGTGTGCGGTGACACTGTGCATGCTGTTGCTATCATGGCAGCAAGTATCGTAACAGCCTAACCGAAGGCCATTGTTGCAGAACATATGTCACAGCCTTATTGTTACCATTCTTGTTGAACGGGATGTGATGGCCCGGCTCATGCTCCAGTGCCAGTGCCCCGCAGCTGGTGGCACCTGGTCATTGATGATCTTCGCCTCATTTGCACGATAGCAGGCATCTAAGACACCGAGCTAAATATATAATGTGCAGTAACTCCGCACAGTCGCAAATTGAAAGGCACAGTGCCACAGGAGCCCTTTCAACAAGAGTCCCAGTACCACTGGGTCACCTCCAGCAATGAGCACAGTGCCACTTTCAGCAATAGGCACAGGCCTCCTCCAGCAACAGGCACAGGCCTCCTCCAGCAACAGGCACAGGCCTCCTCCAGCAACAGGCACAGGCCTCCTCCAGCAACAGGCACATGCCTCCTCCAGCAACAGGCACAGGCCTCCTCCAGCAACAGGCACAGTGTCATATGAGTCTCTCCAGTAATAAACACTGAGCCACCTCCAGCAATAGAGATGGTGCCACACGAGTCCTTCCAGCAATAGACACAGGGCTGCCTCCGGCAATGGGCACAGTGCCGCCTCCAGCAGCATGCAGGGCGGACGCCCCGTCCCAATATGGCCGCTGCGCCTCCCACGTTCGCCTGATTCACCACCGCTGCTGCCGTTTGCGTTTGCTTGTTATCCGCCATCGTGGACGCACGGTATGCGTCCAGATCAAGAAGTGCGTAGGGACACCCGCAGATACGCATCCAGGGCACCGAGTGCGTAAGGACACCACAAGATACGTGTCCAGAGCAGCGAGTTCAATATGGAATCCAGCCGATACACATTCAGGGCAGCAAGTGTGTAAGGGCACCTGCTGATGCACATTGAGAGCTGCGAGTGTGTAGGGGCACCTGCTGCTACACATTAAGGGCAGCGAGTGTGTAGGGGCATCTGCTGATACACATTGAGGGCTGCGAGTGTGTAGGGGCACCTGCTGATACACATTGAGGGCTGCGAGTGTGTAGGGGCACATGCTGATACACATTGAGGGCTGCGAGTGTGTAGGGGCACCTGCTGATACACATTAAGGGCAGCGAGTGTGTAGGGGCATCTGCTGACACACATTGAGGGCAGCGAGTGTGTAGGGGCATCTGCTGACACACATTGAGGGCAGCGAGTGTGTAAAGGCACCTGCTGATACACATTGAGGGCAGCGAGTGTGTAAAGGCACCTGCTGATACACATTGAGGGCTGCGAGTGTGTAGGGGCACATGCTGATACACATTGAGGGCAGCGAGTTTGTAGGGGCACCTGCTGATACACAATGAGGGCAGCGAGTGTGTAGGGGCACCTGCTGATACACATTGAGGGCAGCGAGTGTGTAGGGGCACCTGCTGATACACATCGAGGGCAGCGAGTGTGTAGAGGCACCTGCCGATACACATTGAGGGCAGCGAGTGTGTAGGGGCACATGCTGATGCACATTGAGTTCAGCGAGTGTGTAGGGGCACATGCTGATACACATTTAGGGCAGCGAGTGTGTAGGGGCACCTGCCGATACACATTGAGGGCAGCGAGTGTTTAGGGGCGACATGGCACCCTGGGCGTGTACAATCTGTCTGAGGGGCCTTCGAGTCTCTCTAATTGAGCAATTTATCCATTTGAAGGCATCTATCTTGGCTGGCCTCTGCGATTCCTAGGCCAGCTAATAGACACCTTCAAATATCTAGACTGCTTTACTAAAGCTAGTGCTCTGCAGCTCAGGATAATGTCTTCTCGGGCTGCTGTAGTAGAAGAGTTCAAGAGGTCGGGTCGGATGATGATGAAGGTTACGAGACAATAAATATAAATTGAAGACAGAAACTGCAGCAAAATACAAACGTTAGAACATCAGTGCTTGAAAACCGACTTCCAGTCAAGATGGCAACAATTTGCAACCGTATACCACGCTTCCTCTAAAAACCGGTTCCACGAACTGTTGTAGAAGCGTGGAATAACCCTGGATGAACTGGCCACGGTCTAATGAAGACGTTCGTCTCGCTAAACGGCTCGGGATTTAGTTAGACTAATGATACAAGATTGTACAGATACAGATACAGACACTAGGCCGCATCCCCCAGAAAGGGGGGTGGCCGACGGCAAGGCGCACCTCACACGCTCACACTCACACAACTTAGCCCTTTTGTGCTAAAGGGTCCGGCCGATAGCCCCTCAACTTACACTCTGGGTCCCGAATGTACCGAGGAACCGTCGTCAGCAGCAGGGCCCGACAGTTTTCA
>SDVV010002755.1:8946-22415 GCA_016164225.1 Gammarus roeselii
AAAAAAAAAAAAAAAAAAAAAAAAATAGTTCAAAAAATTTAATATAAAGTAAAAAACTGAATATTCAAGGTCAGTTTTAAGAACAATTAAGTTATTGTATATATTTGTATACACAACAGAAATGAATGTAAAGGAGGCCCCACTTTTATTACCCAGAACCGAGGGTAGAAGCCGAGGATCAAACAATGGGCAGGACCGTGCTCTATCGGAGAAGGGCTGACTGCCCCTCCAGAGCGTCGCACTCAAACAAGTCTGTAAGAAAGAAAGACTAGCCCGTAAGAAGTTGCTCTTTGACATGAGACCTGACTCTGGTCGTAATCGACGAAACAAATGAACGCGTCTCGAAGCTGGACGCGAATAAAGCCGGAATGCAGAATACCCCGGGCAAGATATGCAAAATGATAGGCCTTCCCAAGCTGGAGGAAGAGGACTACCCGGCTCCCTCCAGTGATGTCTGCGAACGTCTCCCTAAACTCGAGAATCTTTGCAACTATGAATGCTCGACTGGAAGAGCTGATGAAGAGGATAGAGGCCAAGGAACCCGTAACCTGTTCGTGTGCTTCCGCCTCTGACCGCTCCGATAACATCGCTCTCCTCCCAGCCGACACACGTAACGCCCTAACACCAAAAAACACGAAGATGAGACAATACACACGATTTGATGACCACAACCTATTCAAAAACGGCCCTAAATTACCCGAACACTTGAAAATGACATTTGATGTCAATGACAGACCGGATATTTGCCCATCTAAACTACGAGAAGAACTGGGCTCCATGACTGGCCGTCCAATTCTCAACATCACCGCCAGTCTCTCAATCATAGTAAATAACGCCCTGCGTATCACAACCGGTGCGTTCCGTTCCACACCCTTCGAATTCCTGAACGTGCTTGCTAACGAGCTTCCTCTTCCGCTCCGGAGAGACAAACTCTCACTACAGTACTATTTCAAGACAAGGAGCTACATCAATAGCCCAGCACTCCGTGACGTCACCAACATTCTTGATAAACGCCTCTTGGCGGCTAAAAAGAACATGTGTCCACCTTTTTCTCTACGCGTGGCTAACTTACCGATCTCGCTGAACATCAGACGTAAAGCAATCAAGCCTTCATTCTCCTATCGAATTCTTCAAATCAACATACAAACGTGGATGATGAGCTTACCACTGGTCGACCTAGATCTGCAGACGTACCCCAAAGCAACAACCCCAACCAACACGTACCACCGAGAATTTTCACGACTACTCTATGATCAGTACTCGGAGCACCGCCATATATACACTGACGGCTCGAAAACACCGGACGGAGTGGGAGCCGCCGCCTAAAGTGAAAGGACCTCGCGTTCAGCCACCCTACCCCACGAGGCCTGTATATTTTCTGCAGAGCTACACACACTCAAACTGGCCATCTCCATTACAAAAAAGCGACAGCCACCCCAAAAGTGTTATATTTTCAGATAGTCAGTGTTTTCACCCAGCTGAGAACTCTGCACTTTGATCACCCTGCCCTTAGAAAAATGCAACACGAGCTTTTCACGACGTCCGAGGCGGGCCAGGCGGTTGAGTTCTGCTGGATCCCTGGACACGAGGGAATAAGAGGAAACGAAAGCGCAGATTCCCTCGCTAAACTGGTGTCTACCCAGCAAGAACAATTCATCCCTTAGCAATACCAAGACTGGTTCCCAGTCATTAACTCGCGTTTAACATCACGATGGAACGACTCTTAGCAACAAAGTATCGCCCTACAGGGGAGTCTGTATTAACTTCGCGTTGGGACTCCGGTGGAACATGGAAGCAAATACAAACGCAAATTGGCAACAGAGTGGACAACAGATGCTTGCAGTTGAACCATCCTTGGGAGAGTGGGATAACAGATTTTCTAATAGGAAAGACCAAGTGATCATTAATCGTCTATGCACGAGACACACGTGGATAACTCACAACCACCTAATGGACGTAGACATGAGACCGGGCGCACCTCCATGCCCCTGTTGCCACCAAGTGGCAATGTGATGCACTCGCAGTAGCCCGACGAGCCTTCTTGAGCCCCCCCCCCCCCCCCCCCCCCCCCCCCCCCCCCCCCCCCCCCGTGCAACCTGCAACGCCTGCTCACAGAAACGGAACACCGGAAAAAAATGATCGCTTTCGGTAAGCACACGGGCCTCATCCGGGCCGGACCGAGTGCACATCAATATGATCAAACACCTTATTGACAATGCTCTTCCGCACCTACTAAATGTGTTCAGTAAGTTGTATTCAAACTCGTTCTTCCCGATCAATAACGGGAATCTGTATTTATCCAGATACCCTAACCCGGAAAATGCCACAGCGACCCGCATAACTAATGTCCTAGTGCCCATACTAGCGTCCTATACTAGACTATGGAAAGAATGATAAACTCACGCCTAGGCGACTACACTGAAATGCATGCAGGCCTTAATAACATCTAGTGCTGTGGCCGTAAGCGCCACTCCACAACGGACCACCTCGTACGACTAGAATTGTACATTGGACGGGCCTTCGTCCGAAGAGAACATGTAGTTCCCATATTATTCGACGTTGGAAAAGCATAGCCACTACGTGAAAATACAGGATCATGAAAGATCTCCACCGTAAAGGCTTGAGAGGTTTCCTACCACGTTTCATCCATCAATTTCTACAAAACCGCACCTTCAGAGTCTAGGTTGGCGACAATCGGTCTCCGTCATATCCGCAAGAAATGGGCGTTCCCCAGAGAAGCTTCCTCAGTGACACACTTTTTATCCTGAAAATCGATCAGTTAGCCGCCATTCTTCCCAGAGACGGAAGACTGCTTTTATCACTATACGTGGACGACCTACAAATAAGCTACTGACACCCCAGCCTCATAACAATTCAACATGAACTCCAGAAGTGCCTAAACCTGGTCGGGAACTAGGCTTACCTAACCGGATTCCTATTCTCGTCCTCCGAAACTAAGAGCATGCACTTCACTCCTTGTGGACGGCTTACACCCAAGCCCAGCCCTAACGCTGCACAACACCCCTCAAGTATATGAAGAAACTATCAAATTCTTGGGTCTTGTGTGGGACCCTAAACTCACGTGGAGACTCCACATTGCAGCCCTGGAGACTCTCTGCAGATGGCCGACGGGATTTATCCAATCTGTAACATCCCTTAAGTTCGGTGCCGACATGGACACCGAAATTATATTGTTCAGAGCAATAATACGATCACGCATAGACTACGGAACCGAAACCACTTTCGAACCTCGCCGCTCCGGCGAGACAAACTTTAACTACAAAACTATTTTACGACTAGAAGTCTAATCAACAACCCAGCACTTAACCACATCACGAACATATCCGATAAGCGCTTTTTGCGGCTAAAAATAAAAGATGCCCACCGTTTTCCCTACATGTGGATACCCTACGGACCTTACTAAACATCCGCCGTAAGGCTATTAAGCCTTAATTTTCCTACCGAATCCTTCAAATTAACTCGTCAACATGGATGATCAACCCACCACCAGTCAACCTAGACCTGAAAGTATACCCTAAAGCAACTACTCCAACCAATGCGTTCCGACAAGAATTCCTAAGACTACTTGAGGATGAATATTTGGAGCACCGCCATATATATAATGACTGCTCCAAAACCACGGACAGAGGGGAGCCGCCACTGTGTGTGGGGACATCCACTCTCGGCCACCCTCCCACAATAGGCCTATGTGTTGTCTGCGGAGCTCCACGCACTCGAACTAGCCATCTCTATGGCATAAACAGATAGTTTCCCCAAATACGTCGTATTCTCCTCACCCGGTGGAAGTGAGGCTCAAATAAATCTTGTCATCATAGAGGCAATTCCGACAATTATGACCGTCAAAAAAATGCGTAAGAAAGGCTGGAATCGACTAATGATTCAATTCATCCCCCACCAGGATGGCGTTATCGTGTCTGTGTGGGTAGCGAGGCATCGTGTTCTCATCATGGAGGCTACCGCCATCTACGACCGTTAAATGGATGCGTGGGAAAGGTTGGAAACGACTAATGATTCAATTCATCTCCCACCAGGATATCGCTGTCGTGTCTGTGTGGGTAGTGAGGCATCGTGTTCTCATCATAGAGGCTTCCGACAACTACGACCGTCAAAGGAATGCGTGGGAGAGCTTCCCCAACGATGTCATGGGTAACTTTACTTTACAACATCCTTCTCAGCTGCAACGACTAGTTCAATGACCGCAAGGAGTCTTGGCCCAACCCATGCAGACTTTCTTCCACATCACCTTTAGCTATTTCTCCCTCGACTTCAATGTTTTACATTTGTTTACCTCTTTCACATCCTTGATAAATTTTCAATTTCTACAGTTCGTCTCCTCTCTTACTTGACTACCAGCATCAATAGTAATTTGTCCACCGGTTCTAAATTTTCTTATTGAGGGTGGCGAAGAATAATTAAAGCCAACCTGATCAATATGTTTCTTGCCACTTGTTCATAATTATTCCTTCTTCGAGTTTTTGTTGTCCTGTTGCATGCCTTTCTTTGACATAGGATACCAGTAACCCATTTTTTTTCTCCTTTAATGATATGCCCACGGCACCGCAAGAAGTAATGCAAATCAATGGGGTTCTAATGCAAGACAGGTAGAAAAAGAATGCTCGTTTCTGACACGTGAAAAGTCCTGGACTTTCTTGTTCGATCATACTTATTGCCCATCTTTACCTCAATTGACTGCGACTCTTACTCATGAGGCTTTCTAGCTTTTGCTCTAGGACTTCTGCAGCCCAAGAATTTGGATTTTATATCAAGATCTTGCACGATTAGAGGCGAAGAAACCAGAAACTCATAATTTCGAACGCAGAGTAAAAGTCCTTTTTGTATTAATTTTTTGACGGAAGCCTGTGTTTAAACTGGCAAGGTATGCATTAAATGCATTTTTTCCTGTCATATAGTCCTTTGCCTTTCAAGTCCAACAATAGTCATGGTTGCTTTCGTCCGTCTGTACGTCCAATGTCGGGGCCAATTTTCAAACTGCTCACTCTACGCTAATGTTCAATGGATTGTGACTTCAATTCAACATGAGAGAACAGTTCAGTATGCAGGGCTCCCAGGCGTTTTATTTCTTGCGAAATGCTCAAGGTTTTTAAAAAATCGAGCTCTGAACTTGGGCCATATTTTATTGAAGGGTTGAGACTCAAAAGTATCATAACATCAGCTTTTCAATGTTATTTTTACAAGACTCCGAATGCTGTTGTGCGACTCTGCTTCTCAGTGGTTCATTTGATCTCTCTTCGATACGGTTTTCGGGACCTGCTTTTTTTTTGTTCGTCCACCCATGCACGTGGGCGGCACCTCAAAATGCTTAGGATTCGATATTAATAAAAGAATTGTGACGCTTTATTTCCTAAACTAAAACCTAAATCATACAGTGACCCTCCTCGTAGGCCTTCTTCAGCTTTAATGGCGTGCTCCAAAATTTAGTTCTGAACTTATACCTGTTTTGTAGGCGATTTAAAGTTCTAAGGCTTGCCATAGAGAGCTTTGAATTCAGTGTTATATAACTCAACTAAATCTTACAGTAAGATTTTGACTTCAGTTCGCGCATTCTGGTTTCCTATTCATAATTTTGGAGTGCACATTTTTGGTGATATTTTTTTCCCGGTAGCTGGAAACGAGAACGGAGGAACGCGATACGGCAATGGAACTGCCAAGCGCTACAAGAAAGACTATAGAAGAAGAATAACCTAGAAATGGAACAAAATTCGAACGTTCTTATATTCATTTTGACTAAACGAAAAACTGAACACATAACTTTATATCACCAAGGATTACGTAATTATACTATCAAAGAAGAAATCGAACATGGTAAAGGTAAAAACTTGATTGAATTTTTTTATATGTACCAACGAAACGAGAACGGAACACATAACCAACAAAACTATAATGCAACAACACAAAAAAAGAAAGACTACAAAAGAACAAACAAGAAAGTTGATGTCATTCTTAAATTGTTTCAATGATCACGAGCGCGAAGAATTTAGAATTTTTATTTTGAAAAAAATTTATGTTTTCGCTCAAACTGGAGTGCGAAATTACCAGAATTGATGTACTTTGCTCCCTACGGGAGAGCTAATAATGACTCTCGTTCGAGCTCCTGTGGAAATTGCTCCTTAAACCTTTAGTGAATATCTGTACCTGGCGCGTAAACTGATTTTTAATACCGGCTGTAAAGTCCGTCAAGCATGAGCTCTGGCTCTACTACCAAACCCACATCTTTACTATACTACTGACATTCGTATTATTAGTCTCGTTCAACTTGAAATATTGTATCATGAGATCACTGTCGATCTGCTCACAAAATTTACCTCTTACATCGACAGGAAAATGGTGTCAGCCGTCTGGGGATCTCATAGTGTAAGTTGATTTGCCGAAACACCGCCATGAGAGCAGATTCCACGAGTAAGGTATGTTTTAACTCCTACGACAATGCGTTTGTTTTGAGGTAGGGAATACATCATTCCGCTTGTATTTACTCTGAAAACGCGTTTACGGTTCATGGCCATAAAATTCGTCTTCGAGAAGTAACTTTCACCGCACACAGCGAGCAATCTCCTTCTCGACCAAGTCAACCGAAAACATTTCACATCACATTAGTATTAACTTGATCGTGCCCTTCCAATTTCAAGAATGCTCAATTTACATTTTTCCCTCCAACAGGCACGATCGGTTATAAAGATAGACCTTATTTTTAATTTCACGTTTTTCCACGACATTTCTGTATGGATTTATACATTTGCATTTCCTCCTGAAGTTTGGGTGTAAAAATACAACCATAAAAATGTATCTAACTACATACAATTTGATTTACCTAAAATTTAATAAACGTGAAACTAAAAATGACGTCTCCATCTTTGTAACTGGTAGTACATCAATACCACTTTTAAATCCAAACATGGTACATCCAAGCCTCCTGAAGGTCAACTTGAGATTTTTGTTATGTAACTGAATCATGGTGTCTCCCATTTCAAAATCTATGAATAAATATGGAAGAACTCTATATTTCGTGATTCTTGGTTCGCAAATTTGACTTCAACTAGTTTGTGGTGATCGTTATGTCTGTTCTCATCGAAAAGCAGTAAGGAGATATTTGATATCGATAGTCTTACAAACTTCGTAACAATTCAATTAATATACCACTCCTGTAAAGCATATTCAAACACCTCTCTGAATTAAATTTTCTAAAATGTTAACCTGAAAGAATTTTATAGTCCAATTGATCGCTCGGAAAGTTAATTCTGAAAGGTCATCGAAAGGTCGTCAAAAATTTTCTGAGCATGCTACCCGAGACAACATGGAGGACCAACCTGGCACACATCACTAGATGAAGACAATAATTAAGATGATTCAGTCGGAAGTCGAGTTTTAGGTACAGGGAACCACGTTAGATGTTAAGTTAAGGAGATTTTTTTTAATAGCTCACACCCGTTACTCCTACCAGATTTGTAATTCTAATTGATTTATGTTACAGGTTGCCAGGTGTGCACAAAAATATCAAGATCTTGGAAGACGTTCTTTATGAAATGCTGATAGCTATGTTGTGCATCAGGAAACTCAAGGGACCTGTGAGCAGATTTTACACCACGGAAATGTCCTTTTCCGACGTCAATCGCTGCAAGCCTATAATTGATCCCAAATACACAAGCCCTCTGCCCCCTTTCACCTTACACTTTAGGCCTATCTTCACGAACTATAATTTCAACATGAACGAAGCAGCAGCGAGGCTGTCCGTAGAGATGTGGCAAACGGGTTTTCTGGTCTTCCTAAAATTGGCCGACTGGGCTCTGTCAAACAATGAGTAAGTGAAAGAAAGAAAACTAGGCAAGGTTAATGTATCGGTAGAAGAAATATTGTAGATAACCAACTTTTCACAATTTTTAACCTCGAAAGTAGCAGTTATTTATTAACCATTCAAACGTTATTGATTTCCTCCAATGCTTATTCTAGCTACAAAGCTGATATCTTGTATTGCTTAAACGTTATTAATGTCCTATTATAATGTTGCCGGTAGTGGGTTGCGAGCTGAGAAGGAGCTATTGTGTTGAATGTATTCCTTGAAGATATTAAGGGAGTTGATAGATGAAACATCAAACATGGACCTGCCTTCCACTTTTCATTAACAGTATCCCTGTTTAACATGTTACACCTAGACAACGCGGCACGTTTTCGATATATCTTGAAACTAGTTTAATTCATTATCAAAGCAAGATGGGTCAAGTGAACGTTAACAGCATTTATGAAAACTTGATGCCACACTAATTTTTGTATCATGTACCATTGCATAAATTTTATTGAACAGATTAAATAGCAGTCGTGAGGTTCGAAACATAAATAGCAGTCATGAGGTTCGAAACATACCGATGAATGCTGGGCGGGAAGAGCGATCTTCTTTATAGTCGCCCAATCTCTGAATTATTTTTGTGGCTAGCAACCCTGGCTACTCACCAAATCTGTAGCGTCGGTCTTTGATCTTCAATGCTATCTGTAACATTTTTGTTCCAATTTCACCCCTTTCTTAGTCTTGGAGCTGCACTTGTTTTCGTGCAAAAGATGCAGAGATCCGTTCTCTGGTTCGCCACTTTGATGCCAACAAAAGTGGAAATCACTGAATTCTACATCTTCACCATGTGTCACTGGGTGACAGCAAGGCAAGTCTAACGTGTAGTCATCTGTTTCGTAACTAGCAGAGAGCTTTGATCACTTGTGTTGTTCTGCTTCTGCAGCGAACTCTCGCTTGCGTCTTCATGCAATAACTCGACCAAACCCATTGCGCTTTTATCATCCTCTTTTAAACGGGGAATCTGCCATGATGTAAAAAGTTGTTCAGCAAATAACCTATTACGATAGAATAAGAAATGAACTATTTTGGGGTGGATGGATGATTATTTATTTATAGATCATTAACACTGTATTTTAGTATTTCTTATTTTGTTGGCTCTATTATTTATCTGTGCCCTTTCTTTATGGTGATAAATTTTGGATTAGTTATATAATTATGTATCGTTAGACCCCCGCAGTGGCCCTAGGTGGACTAAGCGGTGTGTTTGTTAGTCTAGTCCAATCTACGGTGGGAGACCTTGCGCTCTCCCGGGCGCCTAATAGATGTCCGAGCACAGCTAGGCGTTTTGATGGTTAAATGGTGATATAATGTTGATGCTGATCTTAGAGAGTGGAAGTCTTGGATGGCACTGTGCGTGGAGCGGACGAGGCGAGTAGAGGCAGGTTGAGGCGAGTGGAGACTAGTCAACTGGCGAGGCGACGAGTCTAGACGAACCGAGGCTGGTTGAGACTAGGTGACCCGGGAAGGGGGGGTACTCGGGGGACCCGCGGGACCCGGGGGTATCGGGAACCCGGTGGATTTGGAAGAGCAGGAGGATTTGGGGGGACCCACTTGGACCCTTCCGGCGCCTTTTGGGACACTCTTGAGACCCTATGGGACCCGCTTGAGGCTCCTCTGAACCCTGGGACCCCTGCTTCCCTCTCCTCGCGCTGTAAACCCCGTACACAGATAAATGAATATGTGAAATACTTGAGGAGAACAATCCATTATTACAGTACGCGGATTACTGGCACAGAGGGCGAGGGTCGCTTTGAGGCTGGTCGCGGTGCGTCGAGATCAGTCGAAACATGGTGAGGCGAGTCTAGTGGGTCGCGACGAGCCGAAACTGACCGAAAGGATTCGAGACAAGCAGAGATGAGCTGGGACGAAGGGTCTCTGGGGACCCCGGGAGCTCGGGAAAACCCGGGAGACTTGGGTTACCCTCCGGGATTCATCGGGCTCTTTTGGGACCCTAAGAACCTATGCCCCCCCGCCCTATCTCCTTTAACAATAAGTGCGAAATCGATAATCTGAGCAATTTTTCTGCCCATGACAAACCTGCCACTACTTTCTTCAAGATCCACAATTTTCTCATATTTTTATGCTGGTGTATTTGTGGAGTTCCTGTTTGTGGTTTTGTGAATGGGTGTTTTCTTTAGTCTGTGCTCGCTCGCGCGTGCACGGACCATATGTAGTTTCTGGTGTTGACCTGGACTGCGTAGCTATAAAACCTTGTGACGCGTTGCGGTTGGAGTTTATCTAATCCGTGAAGCCATTGACATTATACCAATTTCGACGATACTATCTGTGAGCACTGGCGCGAGTGCATATTACTCATGGAGTTCTGAGTAGCTGGAGGCGGGGATTCGTTCTGTCTGAGTCTTTACCTTACTTTAATAAGTAAATTGTACCTCTACTGAACTAGACCATGTAGCTGTAAACATTGTGTGGCGTTGCTGTCGGAGCTGACTTTGTCCGTGTAGCCGTAAACCTTGTAACAGTCTTGACGACGATACCTGTGCATACTTGCGGCGTACAAGTTACTCTTGAAGTTCTAAATGATTGGAGGCGAAGATTGGTTTCGTCCGAGTCTTACCTGAATAGAAAAAGTAAACTAATATCGACCTAGACCGCATAGCGTTCTAGGTCGGGTTGAGTTGCTGTCTGATTTGGGGTGGTTGGATGAATATTCATTTTATATATCATAAACACTTTATTGGACGACTCGACTGGTGGGGCGATGAGTCAAGACGAACCGAGGCTCGCTGAGACTGGGTGACCCGGGAGTGGAGGGGTGCTCGCGGGGCCCGGAGGACTTGGAAAACCCGGGTGTTTCGGGAACCCGGGGGACTCTGAAGACCAGGTGGATTTGGGGGAGGGTTCCACTTGGGCTCTTCCGGGGCTCTTTGGGACTCCCTAGGGATCCTTAGGGACCCCCTTGAGAAACTTGGGACTCATTTGTGGCCCCTCTGAACCCTGGCACCCCTGGCTCCCCCTCCCCACGCTGTAAAACTCATACACAGAAAAATTTATGTGTGAAATGCTTGAGTAGAACAGTTGACCATTGCAGTCCACGGTTTACTGGCGCAGAGGGCAAGGGTTGCGTCGAGGCAGGTCGAGGTGCGGCGAGATTAGGCGAAGCATGTTGAGGCGAGTCAAGTTGGTCGTGCGACGAGCCGAGACTGTCCGAGGTGGTTCGAGACAAGCCGAGATGAGCTAAGACGAGGGGACCCGGGAAGCTCGTTGGACTTGGGGAACCTTCCGGGATTCATCGGGCTCTTTTGGGACCCGAGACACCTGTCACCGCCTCCAAACCCAAATGCTCGAGTAAAAAAATACCGCCCTACGGGGGAGTCTGCATTAACTTCGCGTTGGGACTCCTGTCGAAAAGTGAAGCAGCCACTACTGCTGTCGGTGCTGACTTTGTCCGTGTAGCCTAGCCGAAGTCCTTGGACCAGCCTTGACTATGCTACCTGTACGCACTAGCGTGCGTACATATTACTCTTGAAGTTCTAAATGATTGGAAGCGGAGATCCGTTTCGTCTAAGCGTTTTTCTTGTGTGTAAACGTGTGTGTCAACGCTCCCGTGCCAAATAATAACTGTACAGGCTGGTCCCTAGTTTGTGCTGAGACCTTGAACCGCACGTTTGCTTGCATTGTTTGTTTCTTAAGTTAACTCCCTGGCCGGAAATCGCTTGTACCCGTGCCATTTACTAACTGAGAACCCCCGCTATAGCACAGATTGGTCCCTAGTTTGTGCTGGGACATAAAAGTGCACATTTGCTTTGATTTTATATTTGTGGTCGTGTAACGTTAACGGTAGAGTCACTATAGCCAGCTAATGGGCCAGCAAGAGTGAGCCCCTTGGCTCCTGGCGCAAACCAGGGGGCCGATGGGGAGTAGAAAGAAACTCCATTTACGAGGGACCAGCATTCTCTCCAGAGCACCGAAGACCAAGATTCCAACGGTCAAGAACATCAGCACCACCTCGGCGGACGACGACCGGAGGGACGGCCGCATCGACGAGTTGACCAAGCATGTCCAGGAAATACTGAATCTGCTGAGCCAAGCAACTGGCCTCTCTGAACAGGAAGCGGAAGTTTTCGCCGCCGAACCTAGCCCAATTGACGACCGCCTAACGAGACTAAAGGGTCGTGTCGAGACCATTTTCCTCCATATCAACAAACCAACTAAAGAACCCACAACTTACACAAGTACCTCCACCTCTACGTCTGATGACAACTTCGACAACTCTTCACCCCCACCAAAATCCCGACAGAGCTCCAAGGGCTGCAAGGAGGAAGCAATTCATGCCATTCAATGAACACAACTTGTTTAACAATAGCCCTACCTTTCCAGAACACCTGAAGATCACGTTCGACGCCAACGACAGACCGGATATTTGTCCATACACTCTGCGAAAAGAGATAGGCTCTTTCACTGGCCGCCCAGTCCTGAGCGTCGCCACCAGCGGCGACGAATGCTTTGCCATCAGAGTAGAAACAAAACTTCGAAGTGACAAGATTGTCACCAAAAACAGACTCTGTGGAAAGCCATGCAAAATAGAGCCACACCAGACATTCTCTACAAGTTCAGGTTTGATCTACGTTGAGGATATCCCGAAGGAGGAAATCGAGGAGTACATCACTGGACTCGTTCAATACGTGGACCGCGTTGTCGAAGCAAAGGTCGCACCGACGATCACACCGAGAAGAGAGACTACCACAGCACTAATACTAAAATTCAACTGCCCTACTCCATCAATATACATGGACATTCCCTTCTCCGCCACAAAAACCAAGGTTACACCATTTGAGGGACGTTCGATGCGATGTTATAAATGCTGATGCGCTCTTCCCAAAATGACCCTCCTACCCGGGAGAGGCGACCGATCTCATTTTCCACCCACTTCCTCATAACGTTCGACGAAAATGGTGCAAAAAAAGTTGCCTCTTCAACTAATCCATTTATTATGATTAAGTCACTCATCGACCAACTAGGAGGAAAACCGAAAGAATTACAACTACAGGGAAAGAAATATCTGGCCTACGTCACTGAACGTGAGCAAAGTAACGCTATACAAAATATTACCCACATAAACAAACTCAAAGTTCCTTGGGGTGGATGGATGATTATTCATTTTATAGATCATTAACACTTTATTTTAGTATTTTATTATTTCTTCTTGCTTGGGCTCTATCATATTTATCTGTCCTTTTTTCATGGTGATAAATTTTGCATTGGTTATTTTTATTATATGCATCGAGGTTGGTTGAGACAAGGTGACCCAGGGAGAGGAGGTCCTCGTGGGATCCGCGGGACTCGGGGACCCGGGAAATGAGGCCCAAATCAATCAATCGGGGACCCGGGGTTTCGGGAACCCGGGGGACTTGGGAGACCAGGTGGGATTTGGGTTGGTCCACTTGGATCTTTCTGGGGCCCTTAGGGACACCCTTGAGACCCTTTGGGAGTCTTTTGAGAAACTGTGGGACCCTATAGAGGCCCCTCTGAATCCTGGAACCTCTGCTCCCCCCTCGCAGCGCTGGAAAACCCATTCCGAGAAAAACGTTTATGTGAGATGCTTGAGTTGACCAATTAACCATTGCAGTCCGCG
>SDVV010002756.1:0-22414 GCA_016164225.1 Gammarus roeselii
TTCTCCTGCAACAACTGTGCTAACTGCGATCCTTTTCCTGCAACAACTGTGCTAACTGCGATCCTTTTCCTGCAATAACTGTGCTGACTGTGATCCTTTTTCTGCAACAACTGTGCTGACTGCGATCCTTCTTTTGCAACAACTGTGCTGACTGTGATCCTTCTTCTGCAACAACTGTGCTAACTGCGATCCTTCTCCTGCAACAACTGTGCTGACTGTGATCCTTCTTCTGCAACAACTGTGCTGACTGTGATCCTTCTCCTGCAACAACTGTGCTGACTGCGATCTTTCTCCTGCAACAACTGTGCTAACTGCGATCCTTCTCCTGCAACCACTGTGCAGACTGTGATCCTTCTTCTGCAACAACTGTGCAGACTGTGATCCTTCTTCTGCAACAACTGTGCTGAGGGCGATCCTTCTCCTACAACAACTGTGCAGACTGTGATCCTTCTCCTGCAACAACTGGACGGCAATCCTCCTCCTACAACAACTGTGCTGACTGCGATCCTTCTCCTGCAAAAACTGTGCTGACTGTGATCCTTCTCCTACAAAAACTGTGCTGACGGCGATCCTTCTCCTACAACAACTGTGCTGACTGCGATCCTTCTCCTGCAAAAACTGTGCTGACGGCGATCCTTCTCCTACAACAACTGTGCTGACTGCGATCCTTCTCCTGCAAAAACTGTGCTGACGGCGATCCTTCTGCTATAACGGCATGTCGATTATTGATCAGACTGAACTTGACATCCTCCTTTGTGGTGACTTCAATTTTCCATTCATCAAATGGTTAAATAATGATCAAATGCAAGTATAAATTGGGTAAATATACACAAATCTCTGTTCAATATTGATTGGAAACAATTCATTGATCAGACAAACAGTGTTGAGAAAGCAAAGAATAACTTTGATGATATACTGTTGCAGGTGTGTGTACAACATGTGCCAATAAAAAGAAAAATTCCCAAAAGAAGCATGTATTATTCAGAAATGAAATTGCTCATGAAAAAGCGAGCAATAAAACAGAACAAACTTTGCAACGAAGTAAACCCTTTTAGACGCATTAAACAAGAAGAAGCCATCATCTTGATTGAAAAGCGGATAAAATGTTCATATGATCAAGAGAGAAGAGAAAATGAAAAGAAAGTTATTGAAAAAATTACAAAAAAATCTACAATTTTCTTTGCTTATGCAGTCAAATTTTCAACCTCTAAAACTAAAATTGGCCCATCAATTGATAAATCCGGTCAACTGGTAGATGAAAACAAAGCGATGAGCGAGTTGTTGAGTGAGAATTACAGACGGGTATTTGGTATCCCAATGCTTACTCATACAGATCCTGAAATTACCTCTGAATTTTCATTGACTGATCTTAACATTGACATCTCTGAAATTACAAAAGCTATTGATGACATAGGTAGCAATAGTGCATCCCGACCAGACGACATTCCAGCTGTTCTATTGAAACAATGCAAACAGGTACTGTCAAGCCCCTACAAATGTTGTGGCAAAAGTCTTAGGACACTTCCGATATCCCACAGACCATGAAACATGCCATCATCTTCCCGCTAGCAAAAGGAGGTAGCCTCACAAGCCCATCGAATTAAAGACCAATTTCTTTGACATCACAT
This sequence comes from Gammarus roeselii, assembly GCA_016164225.1. NCBI lineage: Eukaryota > Metazoa > Arthropoda > Malacostraca > Amphipoda > Gammaridae > Gammarus > Gammarus roeselii. The sequence goes on from SDVV010002756.1 coordinate 1,629, forward strand.
GTAGTCAAAATCTTTGAAAGAGTAATGAAAGGACGAATAGTGAATTTTCTTGAAAAAAATCAATGTTGTAACTCCAAGCAACATGGTTTCAGGAGTAAGAGGAGCACATTGACCCAACTGCTATAGCACTATGACGAAATAATAAATGCATTGTGTGATAGATCAAATGTGGATGTGATTTATCTTGATTTTGCCAAGGCCTTTGACAAAGTAGATCATAATATAACCTATCAAAACTATATAACGCTAGTATCCAGGGGAAGGTTTGCAAATGGATCAAAATCTTTCTGAAAGGCAGAACTCAAAGTGTGGTAGTGAATGGAGAAACCTCTGCTCCAGTGGAAGTCCTTAGTGGGGTCCCACAAGGCACTGTGCTTGGACCTCTGCTTTTCTTAATACTGGCAAATGATCTGGGCCAAAGCTGTCCACATACATCAGTGTCTTGCTTTGTAGATGATACCAGAGTACTAGGCATTGTCAATGACTTGAGTGATGTAGAAAAGGTGCAAACTGATCTGAAAGAAATCTTCAAGTGAGCTGCAATTTGATTCAACGAATCTAAATATGAATCACTGAGATACGGAAAAATTCCGACCTAAAAACCAATACATTGTATAATTCTGGCAATAACACAGCTATAGAAGAAAAAGAAAGTCTGCGTGATCTTGGCGTACTAATGCAAAACAATGCTTCTTTCCATGAACAAATTGCAAAAGTTGAGGCCAGTGGCAGAAGACTGTGTTCATGGGCCATGAGCACCTTTCTGGCTAGAGATGAAAGGACAATGTTGACACTTTGGAAACAACTAATCCAACCAGTCATTGACTATTGCTCCCCTCTCTGGATCCCACATAAGCAGAAAGATTTGAAAAGACTTGAAGCAATGCAAAGAAGCTTCATCTCTTATATTAGGGAGGTACAGGAAATGGACTATTATGAAAAATTAAACGCCTTGAGGCTATACTCAATCCAAAGACGTTTTGAAAGATTCATGGTCATAAACGTTTGGAAAATTCTGGAAGGCTACATTGTCAATGTAAACGAAAAAATTGTAACGAAAGTGACTATGAGAAACCAGGCTGCTTCAAAGTGCCAAAACTGATAGGGGGCAAAGCGATGCAAACAGTTGCATTCAACAGCTTCACGTGCCGGACACCCCGGTTATTCAACCGATTGCCATTGGAAATACGTGAGATCAAACGGGTGCCACAACTGTCAGCTACAGCAACATTTTGAGGTTCAAGAACCGACTGGATAAATACCTCAGCTGTGTTTCAGATCGACTGCAAATTAATAGATACCCTCACTGTGGGGACAACTCCCTGCTTAACCGCGACGCCAAGCCGGGATCCGACTGGCGAATGTGGCTACAACATGCAAATGCTGATGCCGCAGCACAAGTGGAGAGTGCCTCACGGATGTGGGCTAGGTGGCAGTCACGCTGTGACCTGCTGTGAGCAGCGAAGAAACTCCAAGTACAAGTAAGTACAACTGTGCTGACTGCGATCCTTCTCATGCAAAAACTGTGCTAACTGCGATCCTTCTTATACATTATCTGTGCTGACTGCGATTCTTCTCATACAACAACTGTGCTGACTGCGATCCTTCTCGCTGCAACAACTGTGCTAACTGCTATCCTTCTCATACAACAACTGTGCTGACTGCGATCCTTCTCGCTGCAACAACTGTGCTAACTGCTATCCTTCTCCTACAACAACTGTGCTGACTGCGGTCCTTCTCCTACAACAACGATCCTTCTCCTAGAACAACACTGCTGACTGTGATCCTGGCTTGTTGCTATTTTTTAATTTACGTAATAGTGACAATTAACATAATTTCCCATCCGTCACGATTCTGATTCTGATTATCTTCATTTTTGTACAAATTTAAGCTCCGATGCAATGATCAACAAATGTTTAGTTATTGCTGTATGAAAAGTTGACGAATAGATGATGCTGCCCCTCAGCCCAAACCACACCTCCCAACCCCCGTTTCCTTCGACACGCTTCTCTTCATCCGTCAGCTCTCGAAACTGAGTCGTGGAAAATGCGAAATTACCTGAACAACGAATGCAAGCAGGTGCCGCTGTCGAGAGTCGCAGTTGCGTTCGAATGATACAGTCGCTGCTGTCGATATTGCATTTGCTCTTGAAATTTGCAGTCGCTTCTATCGAGTATTTCAGTTGCTGCTTACGACTGATACAGACGTAAGCAGCAACAATATTCGACAGTCGCTGCTGTCGAATATTGCCGTCGCTGTCGGCGAGTGTTGCGACCACTGCTGTCAACTGTTGCAGTGGCTGTTATCAAGTGTTGCAGTTGCTGCTTTTAACTGATGCAGCCTGCTCTCGAGGGTTGCAGCTGCTGCTGTCGAATACTGCAGTCGCTTTTGTCAAGTGATGCAGTCGCCGCTATAGAGTATGCAGACGCAGATCGCGAGTGTTGTAGTCTCTGCTGTTGAATGCTGCAATTGAATGTTGCTGTCGCGCCTTCCAGGTGTTGCTGTCGCTATTCATGTATGCCGATTCTAGAGTACGTGCGGCTTTAAAGTGATGTTTGTCATCCGCAAGACAAGAAGCGACCATTCTGATCCATTCAGGACCCCTAGGCCTACGACTGCAACGTGACGGCTGAACGCACCACTGATGCAGAACGTCGGCTGTTCCTCGGATGCAGTACGTCAGTTGTTCCTCGGACGCAGTACGTCAGCTGTTCCTCGGATGCAGTACGTCAGCTGTTCCTCGGATTCAGTACGTCAGCTGTTCCTCGGATGCAGTACGTCGGCTGTTCCTCGGATGCAGTGAGTCGGCTGTTCCTCGGATGCAGTACGTCGGCTGTTCCTCGGATGCAGTGAGTCGGCTGTTTCTCGGATGCAGTACGTTGACTGTTCCTCGAATGCCGTACGTCGGCTGTTCCTCGGATGCAGTACGTCGGCTGTTCCTCGGATGCAGTGAGTCGGCTGTTTTTCGGATGTTGTACGTCGGCTATTCCTCGGATGCAGTACGTCAGCTGTTCCTCGGATGCAGTACGTCGGCTGTTCCTCGGATGCAGTACGTCGATTGTTCCTCGAATGCAGTGCGTCGGCTATTCCTCGGATGCAGTACGTCGGCTGTTCTTCGGATGCAGTACGTCGGCTGTTCCTCGGATGCAGTACGTCGATTTTTTCTCGAATGCAGTACGTCGGCTATTCCTCTGATGCAGTACGTCGGCTGTTCCTCGGATGCAGGCCGTTGGCTGTTCCTCGGATAAATAATGCCTGACCCCAATGAACAAGGCACTTGAACATGTAATTGAGTGACACTCTAAATCGAATCGTCCTTATTGGGAAAAAATGTATCATATTTTACTCTCACGTGCGTAAAATCATTCAACCCTTTATCTGAATTGGAAAGGATTGAACTCGTGAGATAGATAACACGAAATTCTTCAGTGTATGTCCCGGCATAAATATAACGTTCAAAGATCACATCGACAGCATGTCATCTAAGTGGTCAAGATCTGTAGCCATCCTACATGAAATAATGAAGTAATCGCACAATTTATCCTCCACACCCTTCATTTCACGTTGCGCCAGCCATTCTTAATTTAGGCATCGACGCGTCCATGGTTAGAACTGATATGAATGGAACTGATAATTGGTTTGCGGCATGAGAAAGCTATTAGTGCAATAAATAGAGTTCAAGACTAATTTAAACCATAAAAACTCTGCTGGTGTATCACTACATCTTCCCATTTGTCATACATGCATTCCATTATTTTTTACAAAAAAACACGCTCAAAATCTATTCAAATCATTAAGGCAATTCTCGGATGTACACAATCATTGCACAAAAAAACAATAACCTTGTAGCCCCACATTATAATAAATCACACACCAAATTCTGAAGTCGCTTCAACCGTGTTAGAACTTGGTAATTACTACCTTCTGTTTACCGTCAAAATGCCTCTCTTTCAATTCTTCAGTTAAGTAAATTGGGACGGCGGTTCGTCAATGGCCCAGTTCAGATCCATTCTATTTATTTCTTGGTCTCATATATCAACCTCGTCGTCCCGATTGCCATATTGATTCATCCATCGCGGATATGCAACCTTCAAAAGCAGTCATGTGTCATGAATACTTTGTCATGCCTTGATTGGAGTCAACGTTGATTAATGTGTTGATGATACAAATCACCAGTAACGAACAATCCTCTACGTTTGAGGCATATTGACGTTAACTCAAGTGTGACGCTGTGATTTCAATGTTGATGGCTAGAATCGTCAATAGAGCATTGATGCATTTGCCACTAACGTGATAAAACATTTCACTCGGCGAAGGTTTGCCGGAGAAACAAACTTTTATCATTGGACGCTTGATCAGTGACGACTCTTCGCAATATTGTGTGAAATGATTCCATGCTAAGCAAGCGACACATCACATCAATGTTTGTTGTCTGCCGTCCCTTAAGCAGACTACACATCACATCAATGTTAGTTGTCTGCCGTCCCTTAAGCAAGCAACACACCACATCAATGTTTGCTGTCTGCCGTCCCTAAAGCAAGCAACACATCACATCAATGTTTGTTGTCTGCCGTCCCTTAAGCAGGCAACACATCTCATCAAGGTCTGTTGTCTGCCTTCCTTTAAGCAAGCCACACATCACATCAATGTTTGCTGTCTGCCGTTCCTTAAGCAAGCAACACACCACATCAATGTTTGCTGTCTGCTGTCCCCTAAGCAAGCAGGGCATCATATCAATATTTGTTGTCTGCCGTCCCTTAAGCAAGCAACACAACACATCAATGTTTGTTGTCTGCCGTCCCTTAAGCAGGCAACACATCTCATCAAGGTCTGTTGTCTGCCGTCCCTTAAGCAAGCCACACATCACATCAATGTTTGTTGTCTGCCGTCCCTTAAGCGAGCAACACATCACTTCAATGTTTGTTGCCTGCCGTCCCTTAAGCAGGCAACACATCTCATCAAGGTCTGTTGTCTGCCGTCCCTTAAGCAAGCCACACATCACATCAATGTTTGTTTTCTGCCGTCCCTTAGGCAAGCAACACATTACATCAATGTTTCTTGTCTGCCGTCCCTCAGGAAAGCAACACATCACATCAATGTTTGTTGTCTGCCATCCCTTAAGCAATAAACATAATATCAATATTTGCTGTCTGCCGTCCCTTAAGCAAGCCACACATCACATCAATGTTTGTTGTCTGCCGTCCCTTAAGCAAGCAGCACATCACATCAATGTTTGTTGTCTGCCGTCCCTTAAGCAAGCAACACATCACATCAATGTTTGTTGTCTGCCGTCCCTTAAGCAGGCAACACATCTCATCAAGGTCTGTTGTCTGCCGTCCCTTGATCAAGCCACACACCACATCAATGTTTGCTGTCTGCCGTCTCTCAATCAAGCAACACATCACATCAATGTTAGTTGTCTGCCGTCCCTCAGGGGAGCAATACATCAAATCTATGTTTGTTGTCTGCTGTCCCTTAAGCAAGCAACACATCACATCAATGTTTGTTGAATGCCGTCCCTTAAGCAAGCCACACATCACATCAATGTTTGTTGTCTGCCGTCCCTTAAGCAAGCAGCACATCACATCAATGTTTGTTGTCTGCCGTCCCTTAAGCAAGCAACACATCACATCAATGTTTGTTGTCTGCCGTCTCTTAAGCAGGCAACACATCTCATCAAGGTCTGTTGTCTGCCGTCCCTTGATCAAGCCACACATCACATCAATGTTTGCTGTCTGCCGTCTCTCAAGCAAGCAACACATCACATCAATGTTAGTTGTCTGCCGTCCCTCAGGGAAGCAATACATCAAATCTATGTTTGTTGTCTGCTGTCCCTTAAGCAAGCAACACATCACATCAATGTTTCTTGTCTGCCGTCCCTCAGGAAAGCAACACATCACATCAATGTTTGCTGTCTGCTGTCCCTTAAGCAAACAACACATCACATCAATGTTTGTTGTCTGCCGTCCCTTAAGCAGACTACACATCACATTAATGTTTGTTGTCCGCCGTCCCTTAAGCAAGCAACACATATCAATATTTTTTGTCTGTTGTCCCTTAAGCAGACTACACATCACATCAATGTTTGTTGTCTGCCATCCCTTAAGCAAGCAACACATCACATCAATGTTTCTTGTCTGTCGTCACTTAAGCAGACTACACATCACATCAATGTTTGTTGTCTGCCTTCCCTTCCTTGAACTTGCTTAGAGGTTGGGCATAAATCAAGGCAATTGGCAGAACTTGGATCATTGACGGATGGGGGAATGGAGGTGGGTGAGTGGTGAACAGGAGCGGTAGGCTATTGATGAATAGGCCTGTGAGCATACAGAAGAGGTCTGGCAAGCATACATGCGAGGTCTGTGAGCATACTGAAGAGGTCTTGTAAGCATACTTGTGAGGTCTGTGAGCATACGGAAGCCGTCGAAGAGCACAGAAAGAGGTCGGGAAGCATACCGAAGTTGCCTTAAATTGCTAGGAAAAAATATATTAATCTATTTCGGGCACCAAGAAAAAAGATGTCACTATCATTGGAAAAACAACATCTCACCCACGGTACATGGAAGTTAAGGAACAAAGCGGCTTCAAATAGCACGTGACAAATCGCAGCCGAATTGAGTACCTTACGTGCTTGTTATTTATTGAATAATTATACATTATTTGTCACAAATTACTTTTATAATTGAAACAACTGACGTATTTTATCACAAAAATATTACTTTAAAATGTCTCAATCAAAGCAAGAACACATAAATGTCCCACCTGTCATATCCTTGTAATCACTTCAATTAGAATCCATGCGTATAATCCGTGACTTCATAACAAGAACCAACGACTTCTAGGAAGCCCCCAGCAAATTATGCCCTGCGACTAGTAAGCCCTCCAACGACTGATGCCCTGCTGCTAGTAAGCCCTCCAACGACTGATGCCCTGCTGCTAGGAAGTCTTCCAATGACTGATGTCCTGCTGCTAGGAAGCCCTCCAACTACTGATGCCCAGCTACTGGGGAGGGAAGAAGCTCTCACTCCCCAGCTGCTTGGAAGCCTTCCAACTACTGATGCCCTGCTGCCAAGAAGCCCTACAATGACTGATGTCACGCTGCATATGAGGCTCACCAACGACTGATGGCCAGCTGATAGGGAAGGCCACTCACGATTGATGTCCTGTTGAAGGAGAGACCCACCAACGACCATTGTAAAGTTGATGGGGAGGCCCACCAACTACTGTTGCCCTGCTGATGGGAGGCCAACCAACGACTGATGCTCTGCTGCTGAGGAGGCTCACCAACGACTGATGTTCTGCTCATAGGGAGGCCCAATAACGACTGATGCACAGCTGCTGGTGAGCGCTCCAGCGATTGATGTTCTTCTGGTGGGAAGACTCACTAACGACTGATACCTGGCTACTGAGGAGGCCCACCAACGACTGATGTCCTGCCGATTGGGAGGCCCAATAATTGGTGGTGCTCTGATGACGAGGAGGTCCACCAAGTACTGATGTTCTGCTGCTGAGAAGGCTCACCAACGACGGATGCCTAGCTGATGGGAAAGCCCACCAACGACTCGTGTCCTGCTGATTTTGAGGCCCACCAACAACTGGTGCCTAGCTGTTGAGGTTTCCCACCAACGACTGATGCCCAGCTGCTGTAAAGGCAAGCAACGACTGATGCCCAGCTTATAAGGAGGGCCACCAACGACTGATGCCAAGCTTCTGAAGAGGGCCACCAACAACTGATGCCTAGCTGCTGTGGAGGCAAGCAACGACTGATGCCCAGCTTCTGAGGAGGGCAACAGACGACCGATGCCTTGCTGTGGAGGCAAGCAACGACTGATGCCCAGCTTTTGAGGAGGGCCACCAACGACTGATGCCCAGCTTCTGTGGAGGGCCACCAACGACTGATGCCCAGCTTCTGAGGAGGGCACCTAACAACTGATGCCCAGCTGCTGAGGAGGGCAACCAACCACTGATGCCCAGCTGCTGTGAAGGCAAGCAACGACTGATGCCCAGCTTCTGAGGACGGTCACCAACGACTGATGCCCAGCTTCTGAGGAGGGCCACCAACGACTGATGCCCAGATTCTGAGCAGAGCCATCAACTACTGATGCTTAGCTGCTGAGGAGGGCCACCAACGACTGATGCCTTGCTGCAAGGAAGCCCTCCAACCACTGATGCTCTGCTGCTAGGAAGCCCTCCAACAACTGATGCCCTGCTGGGAGGAAGCCCTCCAACGACTGATGCCCTGCTGCAAGGAAGCCCTACAACGACTGATGCCGCGCTGCTAAGGAGGCTTACCAGCGACTGATGACCAGCTGATGGGGAGACCCACCAAAGATTGATGTCCTGTTGAAGGAAGGAGAGATCCGCCAACGACCTATGTAAAGCTGATGTAGAGGCCCGCCAACTACTGATGCCCTGCTGATGGGCGGCCCAGCAACGACTAATATTCTGTTGCTGAGGGGGGCCCACCTACGACTGATGTCCTGCTGATAGGGAGGCCCACCAACGACTGATACACAGCTGCTGAAGAGCAATCCAGCGACTGATGTCCTTCTTGTGGGAAGTCTCACCAACGACTGATGCTCGGCTACTGAGGAGGCCCACCAGCGACTGATTTCCAGCTGCCGAGGAGGCCCACTATCGACTGATGCTCTGCTGCTGAGGATTCCAACCAACGACTGATGCCCAGCTGATGCAGAGGATCAACGACTGATGCCCAGCTGCCGAGGAGGCCCACCAACGACTGATGCCCAGCGGCTGAGAAGGCTCACCAACGACTAATGCTCAGCTGATGGGAAGGCCCACCAACGTCTGGCGTCCTGCTGTTGAAGTGGCCCTCAAACGACTGATGTCCAGCTGCTGAGGAGGGCCACCAGCGACTGATGCCCAGCTGCTGAAGAGGCCCTCAAACGACTAGTACCTTTCTACTGAGGACGCCCACCACACCTAATGCCTTGCTGCTGAGGAGGCCTTCAAACGACTTAAGACTTTCTACTGAGGACACCCTCTACGCCTAATGCCTTGCTGCTGAAGAGGCCTTCAAACGACTGATGCCTTTCTACTGAGGACGCCCACCACACCTGAGGCCTTTCTGCTGAGGAGTACTTTAAATGACTGATGCTCTGCTGATGGTAAGTCCACCAATAACGGATGTCCTACTGTGGATAAGACCCACCAACAACTGACGTCCTGCTGATGGGGAGGCCCACCAACTACTGTTGCCCTGCAGAAAGGGTGGATAACCAAAGACTGATGTCCTGCTGATAAGGCTCGCCAACGACTGATTTCGCACTGATGAGAAGGCACACCAACGACATAGGGCCCATAAACGACTGATGACCTTCTGATGGAAGACCTACAGACAACTGACGACTCGCTGATGGGGAGATGCGTCAACGACTAATGTTTTGCTCATAACTAGGCCAACGAACGATTTTGTCCAGCTGACGAGGAGGCCCGCAATAGACTTATGCCTTTTCAGCTGAGGACGCCCACCAAAGACTGATATCCTGCTGTTGAGGAGGCGCTCTAACATCTGATGCCCTGCTACTGAGAAGGCAAACCAACGACGGATGCCCTGCTACTGGAGAAGCCAACCAACGACCGATGCCCTGCTGATGAGCTGACCCACAAGCGACTGATGCCCAACTGCTAACTCTCCCATGTCCTCCTTCACGCTCCACTCACTCTCGCTGGGGTGGCAACTAATTAAATAACGCCCGGCCGTTTCTCGAGACTCAACGACCTACTTTCTGGAGCCGTGGTAAAGATAGTGAAACGACACTGGATATGAGAGGAGAGGGGGACAGTGAGGAGGGACTAGGCATGTTGTGAGGAAGAGGGAGAAATTGACTGGACATGCATAAACACACGAGGAAAATACACAGAAAAAATTAAATTTACTTACGAAAAAATGTAGAGAGCGATGTGGAAGTATCGTTGGTTACTCATGTGAAGCGACGGCGATTGGCTTGGAGGTTCAGTAATGAAAACAGTTACTAAATTTTTGAATGCGATGGCAAGATGCGGGAAGGAGAGTGTAAGATGTGAGGCGTACAACGTACTATTGGCACCAGGAGACGGTCTTTTTGCTTTTGGTTTTCGATATCCCTGTGTGGGTATTGCATGTTTTAAAGTACGTATATACCTATGTCTTGTTACCTCTAGGCCTAGAGAAAAAAGCTCTACGTGTATGTACACTTGAAAACATAGAATCTTTATGCAACGACATCGAAAACAAAACGCGAGAAGACCCTATTTCTGGTGTCTATAGTACATGGACCAAAAAAATTAAATCGGAATTTGGAACCCGTCTTGAAAGACTAAGGCTGGAATGTGATTAAAAGAAGCATAGGGAGACACAGACTGCAGGGGCTGAAGAAAGGGCGAAGCGAACGGGAAAAAAATTAAATGGGGAGGCAATGAGCATTGAAAGGGAAATTATGTTCAGTATTTACTCGAAAGTGCCACTCTATTAAGATCAGGTAAATATTCATTGGCTTTGGCAACCCAACTTTGAATGTACACAGAAATACTTGAAAACATGTTTACATTTCGTACCTGTCCTGCTACGTTGGTGGAGCCAATGGGAGAAGGTTTTTGACCCAGCCTGAAATAGGAGCTCCCGCGATGGTACGTGTCACAGTGGGAGCCTGAAACAGGAGCTCCCACGATCGTGCGTATCACAGTGGGACCCTGAAATAAGAGCTCCCGCGATGGTACGTGTCACAGTGGGAGCCTGAAACAGGAGCTCCTACGATCGTGCGTATCACAGTGGGACCCTGAAATAGGAGCTCACGCGATGGTACGTGTCACAGTGGAAGCCTGAAACAGGAGCTCCTGCAATGGTACGTGTCACAGTGGGAGCCTGAAACAGGAGATCCCGCGATAGTACGTGTCACAGTGGGAGCTATAATAGGAGCTCCCGCGATGGTACGTGTCACAGTAAGAGCCTGAAGTAGGAGTTCCCGCTATGGTACGTGTCACAGTGGGAGCTATAATAGGAGATCCCGCGATGGTACGTGTCACAGTGGGAGCTAAAATAGGAGCTCTCGCGACGGTACGTGTCACAGACGGAGCTAAAATAGGAAATCCCGCAATGGTATGTGTCACAGTGGGAGCCTGAAATGGGAGTTCCCGCGATGGTACGTGTCACAATGGGAGCTATAATAGGAGATCCCGCGATGGTACGTGTCACAGTGGGAGCTAAAATAGGAGCTCCCGCAATGGTACGTGTCACAGTGGGAGCCTGAAACAGGAGATCCCGCGATAGTACGTGTCACAGTGGGAGCCTGAAATAGGAGCTTCCGCAATGGTACGTGTCACAGTGGGAGCCTGAAACAGGAGATCCCGCGATGGTACGTGTCACAGTAGAGTTCTGACGGTGTGAGAAAGAACCATTTGAAGATGCTCTCGAGGAATATAAAAGGGCGAGTTAGGGGTTGGCTGACAATAATTCTTCAACAAATGCAAACGCCCCGCACATTTTAAACCTGTTCAATATATTTCAACTTAGATTCAAACTTACATATGTGTTCATTAACATCACTTTAGTGATGCAAGTATAGAGGTTCATGCTCATGAGACAAGAAGGTATGACTGTGTTTACCCTTAAAATTGTCCCGGAAGTGGTCAAGAAGTTCACTGCGGTAGACGTAGAGAGAGCCCAACGATCGCATCAAATCGTTAGAAAACTTAGTGCAATAAGTCAAAGAAAACGATGCACTGTACTTTACTATACCAAACGGGAGGCAGCCAAGCAGCGGCGAAGCATCTCACACTGCCTCCCAGCATCCCAACCAACACGCGTTACCAATTTGAAATATTGCCCGATGAAATGGGCCTCTGAAAACACAGACGAAATGGTTTTATATGTGATTAGAAAGTGACATCTTTCAAATCAAATCAAATGGAGAAGATAACTGCCTCTACACCAATTGCAATACAAGTTGGAGCAAAGGACATGCCGAAGACGGAAGAAAACATGAGAAAAGTATGAAACTGTTCTAAAAAACGGCAAACAACCATACACGACTTGCCATGTTACTGGCATCCTGTCCGATCTTGACCAAAAAAAATATAAATCTAAACAATCTCCATTTAAATGTATGCAAAGCTTAGCAAATCCCATTCTCTGATCATATGGAATCGATGATAGACATAAAGTACTACGGCTTTATATAATCACAAAAAAATGCATGCATAAACACATATGGACTTGATCCCATCGAAAATATATTTCTGAGCATTGGATCTGAACTTATTAACGTGAACAGATCATAAAACATGGTTTTGATAAAGTCATGTCCACCCAACCTCAATCCCATGGTGTTGACGGATCACGCCGATCCGACTCCACAACAGCCTCCTGCCATCACCTGCACCTGAAATAAACCCAGACACAGCAATGGTGCCAGGGCGACCGTCAATACAACAAAACATCAAATTCCAGACGCAGCCCTTGGCACATCAAACGAGACTCGAGAACCCAAAACTATGAAATATCTTAAAGAAGCGATGGCAAGGACGCAACGCCTAAAAACAGACCCAATGCATGTAAATAAACTAGAGTTAGTGTGACCGCGGTACCCTCAAGTGCTACCTGGTTACCGCTAAAAGTCTCCGAGACAAATTCGGCCAATTATGTATACTTTCAATGCAGATTCAACAAATGACATAATATCAATAACAGAATCATGGATGGATTTGAGCGCTAAAAATTATCGAGGCAGATTTTATCTTCCGGGGCTTCTCACTATTTCATAAAGATGGACAAGACTAAGATTAATAGAGGTGTTGTGTTAGATGTTTTGGTTCAAAGCGGGTGACACAACAGATAATAAATTCAAATAATCGTTGAACATATAAAGTCAAATCCCCATCGTCTATCGACCACAAAGAGCCCCGTTGCAGATGTTATCGATCTCTACAGTCACTTCATCGATGTCGTCACAACACAAAACAGTATTCTACTTGGAGTGTGTAATATTCCTGACATTGATTTAGAAACAGACGAACGTCTGATTGACTTTGCTGACGATTCGCCCATAACCCAAATGGCAAAGACAATAGAGGAAGCAATATTGTCTGTTTTCGATTTCGTGAATGCGGTTCGAATATCACTAACCGGTTGAGCGAGTCACTCGGAAATAGCAACCATAATTGTTTGCTTTACAAAAACCTCGTCAATTAGTCCCTAATTCTAGATTAGCTAACGTCGTCGAATATAACCCTCGGACGTGACCTTACTCAATCGTTAAACATTTTTTATTCGAAAAGCCAGGCGATCAGCAGTTAATCAGTCAAATAACTGCGAAGGAAAAATACAGGATCTTCCGTGACCAAAAAAGCACTCGTCGTATCAGAAACACCCGCACGATGACGCTGCAAAGTAATAATTTAAAATCAGGAGTAGAGTTCTAAAGAAGATACATAAACGACACATAAAAAATATCATGAAAATTATATTGCTGCAATCTCCGAAAACTTGTCGAACGAACCCAATCATTTTGAGCTGTATTTATGTTAAACATTTTAGATATTATCGATTTTCAGGATATCATTGTAGAATTAAGACGAATTGATGCCCTGAGAAACGTTCATTTTTTCTCAAACAAAATTATTAGATACATACAACAAATACAGGTCCAGACCCTAGTGGTTCCCAGAATATTAAAGGAGACAGAACGAAATCGACGAACCTATCTTTCTCTTGCAAACAGCCCTTCCCATCTCAATGGAAAGAGCCTAACGTTCGAAGAATTTTTAAAACAGTGGGCAAAAGTGTCCTGGCAATTACCCACCAATTAGTCTCACCTCAGTAATTGGCCATTTGATAGAAAGTTAGATTACTTGTGAAATTACAGGTTTCGGTGAAGCAAACATGTTGATGAAAGACCCTCAACACCGTTTTGATCACAATCGTTCCAGTTTGACGAGCCTGCTGGTATTTTTAATAGCTAAATTTGAATTTAAAACATGAAATTTCCAATCGATGACATGTATCTTGATTTTCAGAAAGATTTCGATAAATTCCATCGCAAATGCTTAGTTAGTAAATTTCAAAGCACCGGTATTCGAAGTTAGCTAAATAGGTGAATAAAACATTGGCTCACGAGTAGTCGGCAGCGATTAGAATTAACGGAGCCTTCGCCCTTTAAGGTATTGAAACAAGCGGCGGGGCTCATGCATCTGTTTTAGGTCCAATTCTTTTCAAGACACTCATAAGCAATTTTACATAAACAAGTTGACAGAACTAAGATAAGAAAAAAAGGTCAACAGAACTTTACACCTATTTATACATGAGTTAACATAAGTGTCCCAGCAATTACTCACCAATTAGTCTCACCTCGGCCATTGGCAAGTTGATGGGAAGTTTGTTTACGGGTAAAATTACAGATTTCGTAGAAACAAACATATTGATAGGAGACTCTCAACACCGTTTTGAACACAATCGTTCCATTTGGATAAACCTGTTGGTATTTTTCAAAAATTAAATTAAAATTTACGACGCAAAATCTCCAATTGCTAAAAATAATCTTGATTTTCAAAAAGCTTTCGACTAAGTCCCACGCAATCTCTTAGTTAGTAAAATGCAACGCAACGGTATTAGAGGTTAGCTAATTAAGTGCAGCGATTGGAATTAACGGAGCCTCCTCTCTTTGGGGTATTGTAACAAGAGGCGTGCCTCAATGATCAGTTTTAGGTCCAATTCTTTTCATAATATTCATAAATGTTCTCATAAAAAATTGCTAAAGATAAGAGGAAAAGAGCCAACTGAACTTGAGTGGTAGTAACGACTTGAAAATCAGCAACCAATATAACAATACTGATTACAACAGCCTACTCCACGGACTCAACCTTTATTCGCCAGAGAAGCGTGGATGTAGAGGTGGCACGATCGAAGTGTGAAAGAAAATGAAGGGCAAGGAAAACGTCGACCGAAAGAGCATTTTTACTCTAGATACATACGGAGTGACCAGGATTATTGATTACAATATCGCACTCGACATAACGAGTAACTTCCTCTTGTATAGAGTCGTTAAAAATACAACAAACTTTCAGGGAGGGTTGTAAGCTGTGGTACAATTGAAACGTTCAAGTCACTGCTTGACAAATTCTACCAGAATCGCCGCTAACTAATCTCCGGGTTCAAGCACGTTCCAGAAACAATGCCCGATATTGTGATTATGATGCCTTTTTAACTTGTAAATTAAAAAATTGTGTCAAGCAGTGACACCAGTACGGTTACAATAGTGCCCTGTATAGACACTAGCACGGTTAAAATGGTGTCAGACATTAGTACCTGTTCGTCGCAAAACGGTGTGAAACTGAGACTATCTCAAATCAATGTCGTGGGTCGATGACTGATATGAGTTGTTCTACCTATCATCGGTACATGTTATTTCCCCCTACAACCTTTCCCTTTCTTGATCCCATACTGCAGATGCTGCACAGATACATGATGCTGATACATTATATTCTCAAAGACGTTCTGCTTCATAACTAAGCCTTCTACTATTAAAAAGCAGTCTGGTTTTTCCAGACGGCCTGCTGTTGGCTTCTAACGCTTGTTAACCTCGGATAACATGCAAAATACTTGTGCCAAATGTAACACATATAATTTTGGAAGAAACTTTTCGTGTCTGTGTTAACATCGCCTTAGAATTTCCACCACACCTGGTGGTTCGGTTAACTGACCTTCAGAGAAGACGCTCAGATTCTGTTGATCCCGCATTCCCGCCTCCACACACCAACTTGCATTTAGTGAAAGAACATGTGCAGAACTTCATCAGTCTCTCGCAGCCTCCGTGGAGTCTATGGCACTTTGGCTGTTGACGTTACCATGGCAACTACAAGGGAGCCTCATATCAATGCCTGACTCTGCCAAAGTTTCGTGGTTGCTGGTCGTGAAAACGACCATACCTTGAGTCACATGATGTCCACATGTTCACGTGAACTGCCGGCAAATAAGGAAAAATGCTCAATTCTTTTCTGGCGTTACCATCGATTTCAAATATTTACGACCAATATGTGTGTGTGTGGTGGATGGGTTGGGACTTGAACAGCTGCTCAGAGAGAACAGTCACGGCATATTACGTAGAATTAAACGTAATACACGTAGATGAGCACCAACTATGACGTCATGTAATATGTACTGCGTATATTTTCTAATAGT
The DNA here is from genome assembly GCA_016164225.1 of Gammarus roeselii. Lineage (NCBI taxonomy): Eukaryota > Metazoa > Arthropoda > Malacostraca > Amphipoda > Gammaridae > Gammarus > Gammarus roeselii. Next base: position 17,803 of record SDVV010002756.1, read on the forward strand.
CTGTGCGTAATAAGTAATTACCTACGCGTTTCAATTAAAAATCGACTTGTTATACTCTCTACCTATTTTGCGGGAAATATTGCTCTCTGCATCTCCATATTTTGTTACGCTCAAACCAGCGTTGGCATCAAGAAAATAACAATATGTTGAATTAGTACATAAACTCTCATAGTGAATTTTGTTTCACACAATTTGAAATCGGTGACATCGACGGACCCAATCAATAATTAATTTCCATGTATATTTTTTCCTAGTTTCATCGTTTAACGCGTCCCATCAAGGGAATGCAAATGGAAGACGTTATAATCTCTTTTTCAGATATAAAGTTATCTTGTGACTAAGACGCCTTGAGAAGCTGATATAATATAACTTTTGTGGCTACATATTCGGGTCTTACGTAATATTTCCGGCTCGGAGGATGAAACGGCCGTCACGACCTCAATTATTGCGTGCAGGAAATATTATTTTTAAATTGTGTATGTTCCCAGAGACACGATCACGTGTTTTAGGGGCTGAACACAAATACGTTTTCGTGAAGTATAGCTTAGCTCTTGTATGTGGCCAAGCATGATCAACGAATAAATAACAACTGCATGGTGGTATGGGCCAATAATTTCTTTCGTGGGTAATTTAATTTGTAATGCTGTTGATTTGTAACCTAATCTAATATAAATCCTTCATTGAAACGCAATCCATGATTAAAATGTCATTCCGGGCATTAAACTGTTTATTATTTGGCATTCGTTCACGAGGCTTTCATTTTCATATGCAATTTACATATCTTGGTGCCATTGATTGGAAAGGAAGCCTTAGACGCATCCAAACCAGTTTCGGAACGTGACCGGAAACAATTGAAGTCTTAGAACGGAACGTGACCGGAAACAATGTGTTAATTGTATGGACTTTGCAGCCTCACTCTTCATGATTACCATCTTATGTTGATGTCCGTAAAGTGCAATAGGCATCAATAAAGTCTTCCACCGCAGAAAGTATCATAAGTGAAATGAGCACGTCCTTTAAAACGTTTATGATTCCATGAAGCGTTCAGCCACATTGTAAGCATTTGTGTCTGTAAAAACATTCATCCGTTTCCTATTTCATATCTGTGCATACACACACGCACACACACACACGCGTACACTTTAAATCCATTTCAGATACGTCGGTCAATGTACGGGCAAGCTGCATAGCTTACTTTAGGCTCAATGGCCTATACGGATAAACGGAATAAAATTATATATTAACATAACACCCATGCAAAATATAGTGTGTATGCGTGGAAAATATCGTAGCCGTATATCCTGGAGTAGCATCTTGAGGATCGACGAGTAAGGATACACCAGGACCATCACTATATTTAGAGCGAGTCAAACGCTTGCGTAAACTAACTGACCCTAGTGAATCAAACATGCTTCCCAAATCGGATCCTCGTTTGTTCAGTATCCCTCACAGATCAACTCAGTATGACTCATGAAAAGGGTGTTAGTTTTGAAGCGTTAGTTCGCAGTCGTTGTGACCTGCCGTTTTCTTTAAGCAAATATTATTGCAGTGGAGGGAGCTGAGACTCGCCTGACTTTCGTCAGTGTCTTCTCGTAGGTGCGGCGACCAGTTTTGCTCTCTTCTGCTAATGAACTACTGTCTGGATTTGCTCTCTTCTGCTAGTGAACTACTGTCTGGACTTGCTCTCTTCTATAAGTGAACTACTGTCTGGACCTGCTCTCTTCCATTAGTGAACTTCTGTCTGGATCTGCTCTGTTCTAATAGTGAACCACTGTCTGGACCTGCTTTCTCCTATTAGTGAACTACTTTCTGGACCTGCTCTCTCCTATTAGTGAGCCACTGTCTGAACCTGCTCTCTTCTACTAGTGAACTACTGTCTAGACCTATTCTCTTCTATTAGTGAACTACTGTCTGGACCTGTTCTTTTCTATTAGTGAACTACTGTCTGGACCTGCTCTCTTCTACTAGTGAACTACTGTCTAGACCTACTCTCTTCTATAAGTGAACTACTGTCTGGACCTGCTCTCTCCTATTAGTGAGCTACTGTCTGGACCTGCTCTCTTCTACTAGTGAACTACTGTCTAGACCTACTCTCTTCTATTAGTGAACTACTGTCTAGACCTACTCTCTTCTATAAGTGAACTACTGTCTGGACCTGTTCTCTTCTATTTGTGAACTACTGTCTGGACCTGCTCTCTTCTACTAGTGAACTTCTGTCTAGACCTACTCTCTTCTATAAGTGAACTACTGTCTGGACCTGCTCTCTCCTATTAGTGAGCTACTGTCTGGACCTGCTCTGTCGAAAAGCAGTGCAGCTTCACAATAAATGCTACTGGACCATTAATGTCTCATCACGGAGTGCGGTTGAGCAGGCCGTGAACGTTCGCGATGATTATTTCACTCAACGCTTATAAATCTTCGAGCAGCTACGCCATCAACAAAAATGACAGTTAGGCATGTTCTATTTGACTTTAGAGTCATCATCTAATACAAAATTACACAATATGTTGTCTACGTGGAATAAGGGATTTTTCTAGATTCTGAACATCCAAACATGATGCATCCTGCGTGACGGTGCCTATAAATTAATAGAGAAAAGAGTGACGCATATAAAATCATTTTATTTCCCCGGACGATGCTCGCAGCAAATGTCGCTTTCCTGCAATTGAGATCCGGTGGCTATTTTCTGCCTCGTCATATCTATATTGGAGCCATAGTTTAAGGTGAGCCACGATCGTTAACTACAGACTCAGTTAAGGCCTCCTGAAGGTCCAGGCCTTGACATTCTGATTGTGACACGAATCTTATGAGCGAATGCGGTCAATCAGAGACAAGGAAGTTGAATTTCATGAATCAAAAATGTACACGAAAAATTACTTTTCCCTTCTGTGATTGGAATACCTTCACTCGCTATTGCAAAGTGACCTTAGAAATGCTCAGGCATGTAACTCTAGGCCGCCTGTGCTCAGCCGAGCATGGTTTGCATGATAAATGTGCTGAACGTTGTCCGGCTAAGCTAAGGAAGATGTTCGCCGCCCACTGTTGTACAAAAACATGAATATGTCACAGATCGAGTCAGGCAATCGAAGCTCTGACGCACTCCTATCAGTTTCACAGAAGGTTGCTGAGAGTTTCACGGAATAAGTGTGGATGAATTTCACAGAAAACCTCTATGTAATTCGATTACGTAAAAAGTTGACAAATATTCATAGACAGTTTGTTTTCTACTGCAACGATAACCAATACCAAGAAATCATCATGAACAACTATCGGAATATGAGTAACCGGTTCTGTCGAGAAAGACATTTTACATCAAGTGGGATAGTGTTAGAGACTCTATCCGCAGCGCCACGGAATAGACACGTTAATTGGGGGATCAAGACAGCGGTTAAGCAGCTTTTGTGGATTAATCAATCGCCCTTTATGAATCGCATATTGATGTATTTTTGTGTCAAATCTTAGAATGATCTAGTAAGTTTACTGTCCCCTAAAAAGTCTTGGTTTCGCAGACAATGTTGGTGTTAAAATATGTAAATTTTTAGACATTCCGATATAAGTGCATATCAGGTGAAATTCAAAGTTATCACCTGCAATTCGATTGAAAAGCAGCCAGAATCGGTGAATCGCAATTTATGTATGCACGTTTTGTATAATTATTTCAAACAGTTTGTTGACAAATGTTCTGTATTTCAAGAAGTGGAATTTTAAGTACATGATTTCAGTCAAATACTGTAAAAGAAACACATAAAAGCTGTGATAGATACATATACTCTTTCATAGTGTGCACACATTGTTCCCTAGCATATTATTCAAACACACGCTAAGATAGCAAGTTCCTCCTGTGGAGGCAAGGTTCGGCTACCACCAAATATAGTAATCGGCGACGATTGTGCCTCCTACATTTTCAACAAATTTTCAGCACCTATCAAACGATAGCTCTGATATATTCAACTTATTTGTAATTTTTTCTCGCGCGTAATATTTTTCAGTGCTTCGTGGATCAGCAGCGACGACTTAAGAAATGATGTTCACCATAAAACAAAGTTTTCCGACCCTATTACTTCCGTTCCCGTGATAAAAATTCCCTCGCTGGCAAATTAGTTTTGTTCCAAGTTATTGGCAGGCCCGAGAGCTGATGTGAGGGATTGCATCACATTGAGGAGGCTATTCACATCCTTTTAAAAACCATACTTTTTGTCGCTCGTGTTCACAGAAGGCAAATTTCTTTCAGTCTTAGAATTAGAGCTTATTTAATAAGAGATTTGTTATGAACAGAGCGATATGGCTAGCAAATTACAATTCCAGAAGAATTTGTATTTACGGGGAGAGGAAATACGTAATTTTTTACCGGGCATAAATGAACGCTGGAATTTCTCGCTCTGTTTGGGAACAAATAAAGGAATGGAACAGTTGTTAACTTGCAAATTAAAACTGGTGAGCAGAAGACAAAGGCCTTTTTACTTTCATCATGTAATGACAAAATAAACGCTGAAACAAATCAAAATTTCGACCAAGTAAGCCCACAATTAAAGCATACTATGATGGAATGAGTGTTTTAGGCATTTGCAACAATCACTTACAAAGTAGATGAGGGAAGTATCTACTAACTGAA